>VWPU01007464.1:217500-406146 GCA_013398955.1 Callaeas wilsoni
AAAAAAAGCTTTTCTGTGCCTCAGTTGCCTGGAGCACCACGACAGAAGAAGCAGGTCTGACCCTCGCAGGGTTCAAATGAGACATCTCATGCACAGCTTCTCTGGTTCATGCAGAGTTCCATCTCTTCTACAGACACACAGAATAATGGCTGTAAGAAGGCAGCACAAAAACAGCTTGCATCTACTCTACACAAGACTCAGCCTCTTAGTACATGAACCACTTCTATATCCAAATAACTACCTCTGTTTTTCTGCAAAAGGACTCCTTTTCACACCACTGAAAAAACTGTTATCCTACAGTGCAGCCTTTCAGGTTCTTCTGCCCAATTCAGAGCACAAAACCCCCACTACTTCTCCACTTTTTCTCAGAGAGCCACTACTGGCATCCAGGATATACAATAAATACAAAAAATACACAAGCAAACCAAAATAGAAGATATTTCCAGACTAAGGCAAAAGGTCTTACCTCAGGAAGAAAAAGGTGCATTGCCATGCTGTGCTCCACACAGGTGTTTGTCCCTTGCCTAACTCCCATCAGGCTCCAGCCAGCCTGCTAGCAGTTAATTTAGAAGTTCACATGTGTTAACAGGATAAGTAGCAGAGTATTCTGCATATCTTGGTGGGGCAAAACCTTAGCGTGGGGATATGGTTTACTTCATGCAGCAGAGGTGAAATGTCTGCATCAAACTAAGTTTAAGAAAAACCTCTCCAGCTCAAAAATTTTTATTTTTCTCGTGCAAACTTTTAGAATTTTGAAGCTAATGACTGTTTGCATTATCCCCCTTGGATGATTAGAAGATTGTGGGCATTTCTATACTTGACCTTCATTTGCCCTTAGTTGTCTGGAATACACACTTTCTAGCCATGCAACTTAGTACAATCACTTTCTTACCAAGCTTCCTTTTTTTTCTGCCTCTCCCCCCTCCCTCCCCCAATACATATAGCTCCAGTGCTGGTTATGCAGAGTGGAGTGAGGAAAACATTTGCTTTTGCTTCAGGTTGAAACTTAACTTCTGTAATGATTCCAGATGCTGAAAGTAAGTTAGAGACAAAAAACTAATAAAAACATTAATTTCTGTCTTGATTACCATTGCTTGGACAACTTCGACAAAAAGAGGAATTTTGCTTAATAAGTTATTCTACCTGCTTTGGTTTCCCAGGCTATTGCCAGGAATTTGAACTGAAAAGATGTGGGAAGAACATGATTTATAAAACAAAGCATGATAATGGGGAAAATACACTGCTGAGTTACAAATGCAAGTGGTTTTGACAGTTAATGCTAATACAGCCTTTCCCAAAACTTCTGTTGCCTTGTTCTGGCTGTGTGGGCAGGAGAAATGAAGGAAGCACAAAGAGGCTTTTGGCCTTTGACTTCCACCCAGGAGGCATTGGATTGTGCTACTGAAGGCTTCAGGCTGAGCTGTGTCCCACGGCTTCTCCGCAGGATAGGCTGGGAGGACAAATGATTCAGCAGGACTAATTTTAAATGTGGTTTGCATTGTCATTTCCAGGCGAATCACTCACCTCTCCTGAGCTCATATGAAGCCTGCACATATATTTTGTACCTAAGACAAGAACACCTAGCAGTCTATTTTCTGGCCTCTACCTAGCTCTCAGAGTGAAGTTGCCAGGTGACAGCTCCCAGCATATCCTCCCCAGCATCCTGGGAGCATCTCAGACATAGAAGGAGAGACCTAACGCTGCGCGGTTCACCGAGCAACAGCCAGATTTCCAGATTTCATATGGGTTGGTGCATCCTCTGCCTGTTCCATCTACCCATAACATGAACTCTGCGTTAGTAGCTGCATAAGCCCACACCCAACTGTTTTAGATCGCCCATATGGAAATGAGTAATAATGCCCTCAACTTTGTACTTTTGCACTCACACAAGCATTTTTCACCAGAAGCTCTCAGAATTCAGTGAGTCCCCTTATATGTATTCCATAGAAACAGCCCTGTTCTTATTACCCAGAAACCATATACATGTGTTTCTTATGTAGTACAGAATAGTTTCAGCTACACAGTTCACAGTCTAAATACACAGATTAAACAACTCAAGATATGGGAACAGAAAAGAAAGGTGAAATCTCTTGCCCAAGACCAATGATGATACAAAACCAGTTCCACTCCATCCGCCACCCTTTGCTGAATCCCTCTCTCTCACACTGCTTTACTTGCTCCTGATTGCTTCAATGAAGCCATATTGAACTGGAAAATTATGATTCTTTTGGGCCATTCACATTAATCTTAGCAGACCTAATGGCCTCTTGAAATAGTATTTTTTCGCTTCTACTACTAGAAGGATGACTGCTGGAGACTTGGTCCCGCACACTGTTCTACACCTGGGGTGCTAACACATGAATACTTCAGTAGTGGGATAACACCAGTTCCTGCAGAGAGAATGTGGGCAGGGATCCCATAAGTTATGCTTGAAGAAGAGCTGACAAGGGATGCCAAGTTTTGTCCGTGTGTAAATTTACAGTTGGTGGCATTTCCACTGTAAGTGCCATTGTCAAGATTTTAGGATTGGATCGCAAAAAAAAAAAAGAAAAAAAAGCATTTGACTGAAACTTGCCATTCAGCTTATCATCATCAGAGTAAAATACCATACTGTACCAAGAATGAAAAGAGAGAGAGAGAGAGAGAAAACAACAACATTTAGCAGGTTTTAAAATTATGCAGATATTTTTAATGGCTTTGGAGTATTCAGACACTCACTCATATGTCAGAAAACAGATTTGATTTATAGGAATGACATTTGGCAGAGCAATTAATCCATACTATGTTCTAATCATGTTTGGTATAGGGAGAGGAAAAAAAAAAAGTCAAACTTAGGTTTAAAGCTGGTTGTGCCAGGAATTATTTTCAAAGAAGGCTCATAAGGGTTTTCAGTAAGCTCAAGGACAAAATCTGGTCTTTTATTCCTTCCTCACTCCATCACCCAACACAAGAATGAAGACTACATCCCACTTGCTAGTTGAAACTCGGCAATAAAATCTTCTTGCCTCCACTAGAGGTGAAATAGGAGTACGAACCTCTTCGGTTTCTAAACATAGACTCTCCTTCCCACATTATTCCTCAGCCTTAATAAGACTGTCTAACAGAAATATTGAGAGGGAAACTATGGGTGGTTCATCAAAAAACTTTGAGGTTTCATCCAGCAGAACAGAAATTTACCTTTGCATGAGTGCTCTTTGGTCTGCTTTGTCTTCCCCGGAATGAAACTTTAATTTGTCTCCATAAGGTCCATTTCAGAAACATTATTTGAGACAGGAATTTCCAGCTCTCCACCTGGCACTGCTTAGATCTCTACTGCCAGAGCATTTACACTGGGCTATGGGATCTCTCGTGCAACATCCAGCGGAGCTGCTGCTCAGGCATCTGCAGCAACTTTCACTGCAGCACAGCGCAGGCCAAGGGCAGAGTGGCAGCTTCCCATCTAAGGCCCTGGGACCCTGTGTTCCCAAAAAGGGTGCCCTGCTGAGACCCAACCACACCTGGGAGGGCACAGCTCACTTGCCCAGCAGCTGTCCTCGCTCCTTGAGGTACACCTGTGGCTGCTGACAACTTCTGGTTCTGTGCTGGGTTTGTGTAACCATGAGCCTGTGCTTCTTTTACTCCTGTCTGAATCCCTGATGTTGAATTCTGCAGAGAGGAAAACCACCCTGTGTTTCACATCCGGTGTGACAGACCATTAAGAAAAACTTCTCTGACAAATCCATTGTGGAATACAAGAGCAAGCACTACATGGCAGTTTTCACTTACGGACTTTGCAGAAGCTGTGAGTTATCTCACACAGTAACTGCATCATGTCTAACACAGCACTCGTGCCAGTTCGCTGGGAGAAATCTTTCTTAAAGGCTATTTTGTCTCAAATCTATCAGATTTAAGTCTAACAGCTGTTCCACAACATACCAGCGCTTTATCTGTGCTTGAGTTTGTATCCTGGACTGCTCTCCACTGGTGGTTGGACTTCTACCAACAAACAAACAGAAAAAAAAGTAACACATAATTTGATTTTTCTGTTGCTGGTTTTTTTAAATTATAATTTTTAAAACCAGACCTCCTTCCTTTACTAATTCTACTAACTCTCCTTCACACTCTATCTCTAGAAACTCCTTCTTAATTTATTCACAGATGAAAATATATTCCTCTATACTTCTTCCAGGCTAGCTTTAAAAATCTGAGGTTACACTTTTAAGATAAATAAATAATTATTTTAGCATAATGGTTTTAACACCTGCTATGAAGATTGCAAAACCATTCACATTCTACCTATAACTCAGTTTTCTGACACCCATAACTCAGAAAATATTTGCCTCTGGGTTAAATAGCTTCCATATTCTTTTCTGTCTGAAGATGTATCGTTAAATATTATTACTACTGGAGGTATGTTTGGGCAATATCCTTCAGACGTATTTGAATTAAAGGGAAAAAGAAGAAAAATTCTGACCGGATACACTATTTTTGGAAGATGAGTACAGAAAACAGCTGGCCTGAGCTAGCTTCTACTGAAAATTATACCTCTAGAAAAGAGTAAGATAGGAGAGAAAAGTTCAAAAGACCTTCAGGAGTGACTTTTGGGCCTAGTGTAAAAGTCACTGCCTCCTTTTGCAGGCAAACAAGGATTCACCCCTTTGCAGGTTTGTGCCAGCACACACAGCTTCCTTGCTGCCGTACCTGAGCAACTCATACCTTTTGCCTTGACTAACCTGCCTCAAAACCCTCCTGTGCAGCCTCGTGCCTGCGAGAGAGGGAAGGCAGCACTGGGACAGGTGCTGAGATTTGCTCCTCGTGCTCTCAGGCTCTGCCCCACACCAGCTGGGGAGGCAAGAGCACACGCACACGTGCCCCAGGGATGCCACCCTTGGGCCACCAGCCAGCCTGCAGTGGAGCTGCTGCTGTCTCCACAGAGTACAGACTCATGGCTCTGTCCAGTCTTTCTATTGCCTTTCTGTTGCAAAAGCTTCTACCATCCTGTTCAGATGGTGGTCTCTGAGTGTCAAGGACAGTCCTTGCTCTCTTTGCCCCTTGCCCAGCAGCCAGCTTTGTTCAAGCCCTGGCTTTGATCTCAGCAGGATGCTGTGAGCTGCTCTCACTGTGTGAAGTCAGCTGGAGGATGGCTTACCCAAGGCACGAATTCACAGATGACTTTTAGCACAAATTGTCTGACACAGAAAACCCCCACAACATAAAATTATGAAATAATAACCAAATGTGGCATTTCAATTTCCCTGCCTTTTCCAGAGGAGCATCTCAGGCTGTTACATTCCCACACAAATTACTCAGATAAAATAGGAACAGATAAAGATCCCAAGCCAAGCAATATTTCATGTGCAAGCAGGAGGTCTGGTCCAGTGCTCAGCTGAGTCAAAAGACACCTATTTGCTTCCCTAGGCCATAGTAACACGGAGTCCGATTTACATATTTTCACATATAACTTGATATTTTACCATGAAAACTTTCCATTATACCTGCCTGAAGCTTTATCTCCTAGATTTACTACTGATCAGTGCTTTTCGCCTGCACTGACAGACAGGCACTGTCTGAGGAGTCATTATTTCTTATACAAGTACACAAAACTGGTAAGTGTTTTAGGTTTGATGTTACAACTGCTCACTGTCACCTTGGTATCTGCTGCTGACAGTTATTCCCTCCACAAAAATCTTTGTCAGAGTGCTTACGTTTTTGCTGGAAGGCTTTCAAGTTCTCTTTGACAGCCGAAATCCACATCACACGCAGGCACACAGGCATGCACACACACTGCTTTAAATATCATAACAAATGATACCATAAGCCTTTCCAAAGCATCTGAAAGAGCTCTTCTCTTTCACAGGATAATGTATGTGGATTTTTCTGAGGATGCTTTACGTATTGTTTTTTAGTTGGCTGGTTTGGTTGATTTCTTGCTCTTTTGGGTTTGGGGGTGGTTGTTGTTTGTGTGCTTGGGTTTTTTGTTGGTTTTCTTTAAATTTTTTTTTTTTTAATAATAGGAAATAAGTGTTTCCTCAGTGCCTGGATTTTGAAATCTGTAGTGTGGGTTCTTCAGTAGATGTGGCAGCATGTGGGTATTCTCTCCTGTTTTTAGAACTCAAGTTGCTATAACAACCTACGGCATCTGCTCAGCCCACTACCTAAGCGGCCTTTTTTCTTTCTTTCTTTCTCTTCTTTTTATTTTTTTTCCCCCTTTTGGGTCTCCTATTCTTCTGAAGTCAAGTGCTTTGCTTTGATTTTTATTTAAGGAGCTAGCTTATGCTCCAATGTGTATATGCAGAATGAGCTGAAAGAAGCCAAAATCTGTGCTGAAAAGATCACAACTTTTGGAGAGTATCTGGCTGAGTGGGACGAGCTCAGGGCTGGGCCCTGTTCCCACTGAAGTGAAGACACACCAATTCCTGCTGTGAGCCTGAAATGCACTGCCACTTCTCATGAAAGTGGGGGTTACTCTGTTGAAGGACAGACAAGTGATGGACACCATCAGAGAGCCATTGACAGAACAAGAGCCAACAGATGGACAATCTTGTATAACTGGCTCCGTATAATAATTATGTTTCCTCCTTATCAACTGCTTTCTTCTCCTCTGGAGAAAATTTTGATTTTTCTTCAAATGGATTTTTTCCAGATTGGTGGAGGGTGGGCAAGGAATAAAAAATAAGGAAGATTTTTGTTTTTTCATTCATACCAGAGCAGCAGCACCATATCGGTACTGGGGTTTGGAGGATATCCCACCTCCTCCATGGGTTGGCTGCCCATATTTCATGCTTCATCGTAGAGCTCTGCCTGTGAAAAAGAGGAGCTTGTCACTGCTAGAGTCCCTCGCTGCAGTTCATCAGAGAAGTTACAGGACAATTACAAAGTCCTATGCATGTAAAAGAATGGGAATGTAGCTACAATTCCCATAAAGAAGACAGACACTGGCTTCAACAGGAATATTTCTGGTTTAGCATGAAACATTTTGGCTGTGAGTTTTTAAAAATACTTAGGATTTTCCACCCATATAAAGCACTTTCATTAAAAGTTTTCCACAAAAAATAAAAAAGCTTTTCACAAAAGCGTTTGCATTTTCTTATCAGTCCAGCTCCAATATGCTCCTACTGTCAATCAGCAGATAAGCAGGGCTGGGCATACACAGGTCTGCCCAGCCCCATAGTCATGGCTTGTCAGGGACCAGGAAAGGAGATGGCATTCCTTAGGGGCTTTAGGGCAAGCACGTCAAATGTCTTAGGAGCAATGGAGCAGTGTTCAGAGCAACGTGCTGAGCAGCCAATTCTCCCATGTGTAATTCTGCACACAGGTAACTTGTCAACAAACTGAGGTATAAGTCTTGACCCAAATGCACCTTTGGCTTTGTCCCCAAACTAAGGCACTGCCAAGGCATATGCTCAGAGCTGGAGACAAGGAGACAAGGCTTCCTGTGGGTAGGATTTGCAGGCTCTTGGCTGCCACAGGAGCTCTGCAGGGAAGCGGCACTGGGAAACCAAGCTCCTTGTCGTCTCATGCAGCTGTCCCTGCCTGCAAGGAAGCTCTCCAGCAAAAGGAGATAACACAGCTAGTGAGAGGCCTGGTGTGCTAGAGTGATGTATCGTGTCACTCCAGCCTTGGTCATTCCATGCCACTCTTACACTGCGTGTTGGAGGCAAGAGTTCACAGAGACTAGGAGGCTCAGCAGCCAGCAGGGCTGAGCCACACAGGCAGGAGGCACTGGCTTTTGGATCAGAAGCACTTCTGCAGAGCAGGAACTGACTCAGAGCTATCCCAGGGCCTGGGAGCACAGAAAGCTCTGTCAAGACAGTCTTGTCTTTCTCCTGTGCGACCACTAAACCTAACCTTAATCTTCACTTGTACCTAGATACGGCGCAATATCGATATCTACTAAGGCAAGACAGACATAGGCAAGGTGTCCTTCATCTCACATAAGGACTTTTAGAGCTAACTGTAAGTAATCCAGTGCCATGAAAACTCCCATGGGGGCAAGGAACCTGGTTTCCCATTTTTCTCAGGAATCATGAAATAATATTCTCTGAAATCACACCTTTCTCCTTCAAAGCTTCTGTGTATATTTGGTAACTTGTACATATGTCATTTCTGTATGACAGCCACAGCTCCCACCTGGAGTTTTGCAACATTGTCCACATGTTACCTTTCCTGCAGGATATAAATGTGTTAGTGATACTATTTTTACACTACAGAGAGAAAATGAGAAGAAAGAAAAAAAAGCAGAAGGAATGAAGTTGCGTGCCAGCTGCCAAACTGGGACTCACCTTGCCCTGTAGAAGAGAGACAAAGAAGAGCCACCTCTCCCCTCTACCTTTCAAACAGAGACAGGGTCTCTCTCTTAGCACAGGGATGAACACCATCCTGATGTTCCAGCAATGCCGTTTCTTGTCAGGGTCCTGAGAAGACACATCTGAAGTGTCACACCTCACCCCAGCAGGTAGCACTGGCCTCTGAGGCTCAGCAGCTGCAAGGCTGAGGGCATTGCCAAGATGAGTGCATGAAAACCCGTCAGTGCAGGAACACGCAGTGAGAGAGCACCTGCATTCAACAGCCAGCAACAGCCTTAGCCCTAGCAGTGCCTGCTACTTCTTTCCCGTAGTTTGAGGGCAAAAAACTTGTGGGCATCCTCACTGTGATTCTAGCAGGATTTCTATGGAACTGGTTGGAAAGAAGTGGAAAAGCACAGAAGCAATTTTAGATATCATAGAGATCATGTAACCCAAAGTGAAAGTGGGAAGTGCATCCCCAGGAAAGACTTCACTGTCAGGGCAGGAGCCACATTTAAGAATCTAAACAGTGTGCCAGCTCCAGATCAAGAGCCAAAGAGTGACTGCAGATGGATTTATCCTGAAAATGCTTCCTAGTGACAGCAAGTTTCACAGTGCAGCACATGGATCCTCACCTTTGGAGATACCCATGCCCACGGACTCCTGAGTAGAACAACAAAACTGGGCTAAGAATTGAAACCATTTCCAACATGCATATGTTTGGTTCTACTCTACAGGATAATGACTTCCTCTTAATCTCCTTCAGTCTTACCTAGGGTTGCAGTAAATCAGCATAAGTTGGCTTTGCTGTGCTAGTTTACATTAGCTGAGGACCTGGCATTCAGTATGAATGTGTGATAAACCTTTACAATGTTCCCAAAAACTGGTTATTGGAAAGGCAGAAATATCAATATTAGTCTAGTGGAAAACACAGCCACACATAAATTTGACTTTCACTCTGAGAAATGCTAGGGTGACCAAAAGATAACATCTGAATATTTCAAACTGACAAATTTATTTCTATTCTACTTTGCCAAGAGTTTGTCTCACTGATTTGGGCAGGAAAGAGAACATGTAGGCATCTGTTCATTCACCAACTTTCTCCAAATCCCAGGATTAATAGACTACTACCACTATGAAGCCTGAGCAGGAGATAATATAGCTTGAGTCAGACTTTAGAGTAACTTAATGCCCCAATCACAGAAGCATGACCTGACCCAGAGCCTTCAGTCCTGGGTGTAGGTTATAAACAAATGAAATAAAGATTTCTTTCATTGTAAACATAGCAGTTTTGATCACAAATGACTAGAGCGTCTTATGAAAAGTTAAGTAAACAATATGAAATCTACCTTTTTAAGCTTTATTTCAAAATTTAATACTAAATTTTCATCCCTATTCTGCCAGAGTTTGAATCCAGACAAGTCAATCAATCTTCTGTCATATCTCTGCATTGATTCTTAGAAATCATAGATATAAAATAACAGATCTCCTTTTTTTAATATGCTGAACTAAAATCCTAGTGACAAATATCCTGATCAGTACGGCTGTTCTCTAAATTAGGATCCAGAACTGGGTGTCGAATCCACTGAGCGACTTTGGAGGTCACAGCAGCTGCAGGGGAATGTGTTCCACCCTGACGATCAGGCAGAATTACAAATCCCTCTGAATATTTTGGGTGTTTAGTTCTTTGGTACTGTTTTGATCTCCTTGCAGTTCAGTTCAGTGGCATTAAAATCTGGACTCTTCCCAATGTGCTTCCCACTTCAGCACTGATCACTGGTTAGATAATTCCTCTTCAACCCAGCAAGGTGAGCATAAGAGATTGCCTGTGTTTCTTGGGCAAGTTGTGACCAAACGCAGACCAAGAGATGTTTAAAAGTATTTTCATTAGGCAGCATTTCCAGCTGCACTACTAACACTGTTCAAAACAGAAAGCAATTCTCTTCCTGGCACCATTTCAGAAGATTTAAAATGCATCATTCTAATTACTGCCTGACAAATAATCCTGGAATGCTAGCTGGGAAGCTTGCAGTGCAGACAACAGATATATTATCATCACATTGGTATATTGAACTTTTTATGATGTCTAATATCTCTAGATTATAAATGAGGGAAAGCATCCTTCACCACTGGCTGAGAACAGCCCTCTCGCACACAAACTGAAGGTTCAAACATTATTGTGACACAGCTATAAACCCAAGGTCATTTTGTGGTAAAACAGTGTAGAAGAGTTGCCAAATCTGTCCTCGGACTACTCTTGATCATTTTGGACAGTGATTTCATTCAGTCATTCCAGAAATTTGTAGAATTCCTTCACGTTACACGAACTCTTTGCAGTTCTGCTGCTGTTATAGACTGTGTAATCTCAGGAAGATCAGAACTTCCTTTATCAAGTCCACACAAAGACCTGTAATTCTTTCTAGAAGCAGAGCAGAATTTGTTCGAAGGTCCGAATAAGTAATTCTTTTCCCCTCCCCAGGTTTCAGGCAGCAGCTGGCACTTACAAAAATACCAACAGGAACTTTGTTCTCTTATGTGCAGCGTTGCTGTGGCAGTTCAGGAGATGCAGAAACTTCACTGGGCTGTGGATATGCCTGCTTTAGCTACATTTTGAGGAAGCTTCCATGCCAACTTTTCTAAGCACTGCCTGTCACCCACGTGAGGTGCACTCAGCATGCAGAGCTGATTTAAAGTCTAAGTGAATCCAAGTGAACAAGTGTGGTTCACATGTCAAGAGATCAAAAGAAATTTCAAGTGGGAAAAGCAGCCATTAGGAGAGGTAAGAAAGCGAAGACAGATTAAAGTCCCCCACGCCCCTGCAATGCCTATACGGTCATGAACTGAACTGAATAATGTCACTGAAAATTTTGCTAGCTGCAATCTGTAAACACCTCTGGCAGTAATTGCTTATCACTCAGGCTAGCAACGTGGACTCATTTAATGACATTCAATTGATTTAAGCTCCCCTTTCCCTCTCCCTTTTTTTTTCCTTCTCAGAAATAGCTATTTGACATAAACATCTTTGTTTGGCATATCACTAGATCTGCTGCTAATTATAATGCTGAACCCAGATGCTTGGTGGAGGAAATTAATCTACGTCCTGCATAGTTTGTTGGGCTTGTTTTAGTAGGTTTGCCAAATATTTAGTGAAACCCTCATATGACTTTTATTATCTGGAGATAGATATTAAAGGGCCAAATACTGTTCTTATTCTCACTGGTATAAACCTGGATAGCTCCATGGAGGGAAATAAATATAGCCACATTACTATGGATTTACACGACGTTAGTCTAGATTTGCAGTACTGTAAATCCTCAACAGTGGAACCAGGAAGCTAAACCACAAATACTCCATCGTGTAAACCTGGGCTCTTCCCTCAGCTGAAAAGCACAGTCTTAATCCTAAGAAAAATGACAGTATTCATAATTTATGTTGCTAAATTGGCATACAGAAATCACTCTTTTTTTGCAAGTTGGCCTACAGAAAACACCTGTGGAATAATTGGCATCAAAATTACTCTATTCAGAAAAGCAAAAATGTTTCATTACAAAACAGTTAAAACAGTTCAAGCTATGAGGTGCTTCAGGAGCCAAAGAACTCATTTGCCTGCTTGGCTCACCTGAGTTTCCCATAAAACCCTGTAGCACATCACTAGTGAAGGAAAGCTGCTGCTGGTGGAAGCTGTTTGTGAGGGCAGGACAAAGCCTGGGTTAGAACTGGCCTTGGATACATGGACTGAAGACCTGAAGTCCCAGGGGACACCAAGAGATCACTTGGGCCCAAGAAGTCTTCACACTCCCTCAAAGGAAAATATTTTAGTTCCACCAGAAAAAATAGTCCAATCATAGAAAACACACATTTCAGCTACAGAAAAATTGACTATATCTCTGCAGAAAACACTGGGGTTTGCTAATCTCCCTTTTCCCCATCCATTTTTACAATATAATATTTTCCTGGTGCAAAAATGTGAGGTAGGGAACCTGCAAAATAGCTGTTATTTCCCACACAGAAAAGAAATATAAGATTTTGGCTCTAAGCTTTAACCTAACTAAAAGTAAACAAAAAACGCCAACAACCTTTAAACCAAAAACCCCTGAAGTCAACATTTCAAATACAGAGGCCAATATATGTTGAGAAAAGCGTATTTTCTATGAGAAACAAAACTGACAGAAAGCTTCCCACCCTGCCTGCAGACAAAATTGAGTAAGCCAGAGGAGCATTCCTGTATGCCAACTGATATTTGAGGAGTAGTATCATTTAGACAATACAGACCTAAAGATAGGAAATTTCCTAGAGAAAAAAACAATTTAAAACCCTGCTGAGAAATGATAATCTCTGGTACAATGAATGGCTATTAATCCCAGCTGGTCATCGTTTGCAGAAATGCCATAGGCCTTAACGGGGGAGATGATTTTAGAAAGAAAATATGTATTTTTAAAGTAATAATATAAATTTTCATTTAAATAGATGATTTGGCTTCATGTATGGCATTTACAGTGCACAGTTAATTGTAGTTACCCTGTTGGAAAGCCACTTTTCAGAGAAGCACCAGGAGCTATGATTATGAGTGTGAACCAGGCTGCTGCTATCAGAAGGGGCAGCAAGACCCCTGTCAGTAAGGCACGATTTCCCATCTCGTGGAATAGGCTGAGGAGCCCAACTCACAAGTTAAGTGATCCTCAGGGATCCATGTAGATCAAAGTAATTTACAGGAGCCTGAGGCTAGCTGTACAAACTGAGCAAAGTCCAGTTCTCAGCCCGACAATAATTGAGTGGGACAGATTTTAGGCAAAACAAATTCCTGCTTTGTGCAGTGCTTAAAAGGCCTCCACACTTTGTTCCTACACAGGTATAGTAAGCAGCAGCAGACCAAGCTCCCCGTTGAGCTGATCCTCTTTCACTGCAGATTTGAAGACACTGCCACCAATTAGAAACTTCAGAACATTTATTGTCTCTCTTACATCCTTTTGCTCTGATATTCTCCATGGAGCTGTTTGCCACCCAGGTTTGTTCTGCATTTTGCCTGGACCACACAGGTTTAATTTCCAAGTGTCTTTTCCAAGCCAGAAGAGAAAAATTAACTCGCTGCATTAGAAGGAAGTTAAATATCTCTCCGTGCAGTGGCAAATGCTTACCCTTTTTGATAGATGTGTCGGGAGCAATGGAGGGTAAATTCATCTTTGATGTGGGTTTGGAGAGCTCCAGTGCTTTGTGTACTCTTTTGGGCTAAAGTAAACACAAGATTATTTGCCTTTCTGCAGCATGGTTTCAACTCAAGCTAGAATTTGGCAAAGAAAAACAATGCTAATAAAGCAAGTGCGAAGGAAATCCAGATATTCATGATTTGCATGGCAATATCTTCTACACTCCTTCAGACACTAGAGTAAAAACAGGACCTTAGACTTGCAATATGTTGCTAGAAGCCCAGCTACACATCACAGCTTCCCCCTCAGCACTATGCAGAAACCAGAGCTCAACCTTGCTTTCCAGAGGCAGGCCTTCAACTAACACCTCATGCTGCAGCTGCTGACAAGATAAACCTTTCTCTCCGCTCAGGCATGTGAGGGACAGAGATTTTGACCAGAACACTTCTGAGGACAGTAGTAAGAGCACAGAAGCCCCAGACTATTCTAAGGTGTACGCCCCATATGTTCATGAATGGAGTCAGGGTACAGAGGGTGCAGTTCACAAACCAGTCCAATTACCAGTCTAAAGGGAAAAAGATAATTCAAAAAGCAGTCCAGTTATGAGTCTAAAGAGCTGGAAACAGTACTATTTCTCCCTCTTAAACTGCAGCAGGGTTTCCAGAAATCACAGTAGAAATATGGTTGCCATACATTTAAGAAATTGACTTCAGGTGGGCAACCTGCTCTAACAGATTTTGCATTAACACACCAAACTGTACTTGCTAACACTTCACATCAAAAAGCAGGTGCACGCGTACATGCGCAAGCAGCAAACTAGGACTCCAAGCCGTGATCCAGTTGGAGCTCGATCCAAGGAAGCATGGGACACTGCCAGGGTTCGAACATGAGGCTTGGCTCCAGAAAGGATGGGAACCACTAGACGACACACTCTTTGGCACAGGTGGAGCACAACCCCAGAGATCTGGAAGACAATCAAGTACAGACAAGCCACTGCAGCCAGCACTCAATACAGCTTCACACAAGCGTCCTTCTGTAACCCTCCAGCTTTCAAATCACTTGCACAGTGAAATGGCAGCAGCAAACTGCACTATAAGGAGCAGCCCTACTTTCAGAAATCAGTGTGATAGACGGCCCTGGAGAATAATTCTTCATACAGGTAAATGTTGTCCAGTTATTCTTGTGGTATGCTTTTGACTGTCATTCAATCCACAGTGAATGCTATCAGTGTAGTAAGCTAATAGAACTGAAACCTTAACTAAGATTATTGATAGCACCATAGTATCTAGTCCATTATAATCTCTGCATAGAGATTGTGGAGTTCATAATAGCTAGCAATAAAATATTTTGTTCATAAAGAAGGAAGATAAACAATGCACAGATACTTTGCTTAGAAGTACCCAATGATTTAAAACCTAAAAACATACAGTACTTGTTCCATCTAAAATGGCATTATTGTTTCATAAAAAGTCCATTGCGCTGTCCTTTTAGTTGCAAATTCTGTTTTTTCAAGGACAATCTAATACAGAGTCATTTAAATTGCTGGCATTTATATCTCTAATAAACTGTAACCTGATAATCAAGGACCATAAAGGATTATTTTTTTCTCTTAAATTATCCCAGAGCAGCTGTAAAAGTACAAAATCCACGGAACCGTGTGTACCTCGTCCTAATGACAAACACAGGGCTTCATCCTTCTGGCCTCAGCAAAACCCAATAGACTGGGCCCCTGAAAAGATTAAAACGATTGTTCCCCTCAAATATTTACTCGTACTTCCTCCTTTCTCAAAACATGCCAAGCTCCTGCTGCCTCTTCATTTTCAGGAGTGTTTGGCTCTTTGTTTTAACTCTCCTGGTGCCTGCAGGAGCAGAAAGGCCTGGTGCAGATTGCACCCACTGTCACATTCACACCAGGAAGGGAATGGGAGAAGAGCTGGCGCTTCTGTTTTACAAGGGTGCCCTGGGCGTTGGCATGTACATACACAAAGGGGCTGTTTTACTTCCTCACAAAGACAGATTTTATTGACTTATTTATTATGCCTTCATTTTACTCAAGGTGGACAGAAACACCCAGTTTAGACTCACTTTTATACAGAAATCCAGTAACAGCAGGAGAACTATGGTTCCTTGTGCTAATACAATGAGAACCCAAAGACGGCCTCAATGAGTTTACCCTGTGCCTCAGCCCAACCTGGGATCCTTCTCCAAACATTAAATTAAATACCCTAAATTCTGCATCAGCCAGATGCTGATAATTTGCTTTGTTCACCTCATTCCATTTACTCTGAGTGGAAGCCATCAACACCATTTTCCCCACACCTCCCTAAGCTTGTCCTTTCTCTTCCCTTTCTTGAATGCCCTTTTCCCCTTCACTTTTTGTTGACCGAATTCAAGCTATAGGATAAATTTATGAGAAGAAGAAAATACTTTGTGGGCCAAAATAAGCCAAGACAGGTCTGACAGCAAACAAGGCCCATCCTCGCCTTGGGCCAGTCACACATTCCTGCTAATATGGAGGGAATGGCATTGCTGGCAGGATATCCATGGGGAGCACAGGCTGCCCCGTGTGCTGTCTCCCCAGAGACAGAGACAGCCTCACTGCTACCAGATTCTCCTGGCATTTCCTGTTTTAAAAGGGTGGGGAAAAGAGGCCTGTGTACAAACAATATAAGTAAGTCCAAATAGACACATAATTAGACTGCCTTTGCAACAATACCAAGAACAGCAAAATCACAAGCCTTTAGTAACAAATGACATTTTTGGTCTTGAACAGATTATAAGTGCTATGGAATTGAAAGTCAACATGTTCCTTCCATTCACTAGCTCACATTTCTCTCACAATGGAGCCCCTTTATTAGCTAATCACAGTCAACACATCCGAGGAAAGGAAGAAGCAAACTGGCCTACAAGTCTTCAGCTCTGTGAGGTAGCAGCTGCATGAAAGATTTCAGGGAAAGGTGAACTCAGTAGAGGCACACTGGGGACACCAGGGACAGCTGCAGCCCTGGGTACTTTTGCTACTAAACACTTGCCAGAGTAAAGGGCTCTGACGGGCACAGCCATCTATGAAGCCAAGAGCTAAATCCTCTTTCACTGCCGTTTTTGTTACTAATGATTTTATTGTTTCTCCACAGCAACGCCAACAAGCATTAATTCTTCTTCCTCTTTGTGTCCTTGGGTGCTGATATCTCTCTTCTCAGTTGCGATTTTCTCTGGCACCCAGAAAAGTATGCATGGGCTACGTGCAGTCATTTATACCAGTGCAAAGCAGATGAAAATGGCTTCAGGATCAGGATGGCATTTGCTACCTTGCTTGCTGCATTGCAGGCATCCACCCCCCTTCAGCCAGATGTGGTGCAATGGTGATTCCAGCCTCAGGCCTTTAAAGACTGCAGCTCTGCTCTGTCCCATTCCCTTGCCAAAGGGCCTGTCTATAAAGTTTTCAGCAAGACACGTTTATTGAAACTCTGAGTAAACCAAGGATTCATTAAATGCCCTATCAGATGTAAAATACATTTTGCATGGTCCTGCAAAGGAAATTTCTGCAATAAGATTAAAAGAAGTCACTGCCAAATATTTCAGAGAAATAATGTTTATAGATTGAGACTGATTCCGTCCTCCCTGCTGGAGCTACAGCCACACAGTCAGTGTAAGCCAAAACAAAATCAAGTTCTGGCTAATTTTAAAGTGTTGCTGAACCTCTAACTAGGTGGGGCAAGTGGGTGGAAAAGCTATTAGTAGCAAACAGATAATTTTGGCTACCTGGAAACTAGGAACTCGAGGAAGAGAAAAGTGGAAAAAATACATCAAGAACAACCAATCACCTTAAATGGGTCAGCATTTAGGAATGCAGAAGTTTGTCATGCCCTTTTAATTATAAGCGTAAGTTTAAGAATAAAAGACACAATTACAGCTGAAAAAACACCTCACTTAAAGACCAAGGGAATAGTTATGCTTCCTGCAACCTTCCAAAAGAAACATTTCTAAGGTGGAATATATACATAAAATACCATCAGAAACTCAGTAACAATTCTTCTAAAACTTCTGAACCATGGAGCAAGCCCTTCCTAAGAATGTGCTCTAGGTTTGAAAAGTGACTTTGTAAACACATTATGATTTTACAAAGGCTGTGTGTTGGAGCAGAAGCGTTCTCCAGTCAAGCAAAAGAACAAGACCAATCTGCAGAGCTCCCCAGGCACAGTCATCCTGTCCCCAGCCACCGCGTCTCTCCATAGACCTTCAGAGATGGACTGTGCAACGTGGCACAACATTCACCCTCCACTAATATCAGGCCCATTATTCAGCCTTCACCTTTCCAAGGTCTGGATCCCAGTTCTGCTCACTCTGGTGTCAACAGATACTAATGCAAAGCTCCTTCTCCACAACTTGACTCCCTCGTTTCCTAGGTTGCCCAGGCAGCCATAATGCACCCAGCTAACACAGGAGTCACAAGCCTGCACAAGGAACTGCAGCTTTGGGTCTTCAATGCGGTTCTGAAGTTTCCTTTGATTCTCAGAATTTTGTAATTTTAAAGTCCAGCCTCAAGGGGGAGATGCCAGAGTTAAGGATTTTCATTGATCAGCATGTGCATATTGCAACAATCCTAAAATTCGGGAAGGCCCAAATTGCATTGCCAAGATAATCCTTCTCCTACAACTTCTCTTAGCATTTGAGCTGTGCTTTCAGTGACAACTCACACTGACCTTCTGCCAGCTGGAACCTGACCACTGCTCCTGAAACACAAATCCACATCAGTGAGTTGATTCCACAAGCCAATCCCAAAACCCATCTCTGTCTATGGGAGCCTAGAACAGATCCCATTGGCTGGAGCAGATTTATGCATCAAGCATACACTGATTATAGGAATGCCAAATGTGTTGCAGGATTATATCCTTAGTTTCCATTTATTTGCAGTGCATCTTTCCAGACAGCTAAAGTAGTAATCTTTTGCTCGATTTTCCACAGTTTGAATAAAAACACAGCTATTCAGTATCCTGCTCTCAGCAGCACGGACATCAACCCAAGCCTGGCTCAGTCAAATTGATCTAATCTCTCAGCTTCATCTGGTTCCCCATGGCACATTTGGCTTTCTCATCAGGATAAACTTGATGCCATGCACTTCATGTCATCTATGGCACAGGGCAACAGATTTACAGTGCTTGCAAAACAGAAAATATTTACCTTATTCATTCGATCAGGGTGCTCACAGACTCCACATCTCTAATGACAGATCATGCACCACCAGGCTGCTTTAAGGAGTCTGAGATAACAGGGAAGAGCCTTGGCTCAAACTGAGGTCAAACACCTATAGATGGTTTTCAGATAGATTCACTGAAGTGAGACACATCAGGTCAGCAATACATCAAGAATATTACTGCGAGGGATTTTGTTACTGAATGTGAGGAGTACAGATACCTGCAGTTTCTGGGCATGCAGGAAGGCAGGCATGCAGGTGATGAACCAAGGTGAATCAGTGGATAACAAACAAAGGCTTACACATATTCAGAAGCTCTGGTCCAACACACTGTCCCTACATCACGAGAGTACACTCAAAAAACAAGGTAGACACTCGTGGATGGGTCAGCACTCTGTCTCAAAACTCACAGCACTTAGATGAGGTTCAGGGACAGAAAACTCTGACAGCTGAAGTTAAGTTTGGTTCAAGCCTAACCTCATCCTTTATCAGAAGCTGGACTTTATCCTGTTCATTCACTAGAGCAAAAACATGCACCTTCCTTTCAAACTATGGCCACATAGAAAGACCAACTTTCAAATGTCCTTTGCAGGAGAAAAACGGGCTCTTCTCAACCACCGTAAAGTTATGGGCAAATGTATTGTGTCCTCTACATTTCTCTGAGGTTCCTTTCCCTTAAATATAAATCTGTGCTGTAACCATGACTCATTCTTACTCAGCTTTTCTCAGATTCCCGTAAGCAAACACTTGAAGCATTTGTATATTTGTGCACTGAACATAACCTGACTTGCCTAGGTCTAACATCATATGAAAAGCTCGGTATTGTATCTAGCTCTGGCATAACACTCAGATTTGCTGGGGAGGAGATTGGCAGGTAAATCAGGGGGTTAATATTCTGGTGTTTTTCCAGCAGTCCCCTGCAGAACAGGCAGGCTTTCTCTAAACAAAACCAGAAGGGAAGCCATCCATGCTGCTGGCAGCAGCACACACTGCTTGAGGTGTCCGCTCCTGCAGACAGAGCTGGTGGGGAGCCGTGTCCCAGCAGGGAAAGGCCAGCACGGGTGGGAATGTGGCCTCTGCCCAGCTGCTCCCATGCTGTTCCCGGGCAGCCCATGCAGTCACACTCTGCATCCGTGGCAAACTCTCAGTGTCCAGTGCACATTGTGAGGGGTGGGAATGCAGCCAAGCTAAGGGCAGTCTCAGTACTGTATCACTTGTCCATTCAAGTTCTCCACAGATATTAATGGGACAGATGGAATAAGTGATTGGTCTCTAAGTGATCCAGCTTCTACTGGCTCAAACTGGAGCTTGAAGATAACACATAGAGGCAATAAACTCTCTAAAGAAGATTTACAAAGCAACAGATAATTTGGTTGAACAAAGCTAAGTTATAAGACGCTTGCAAAGCCCCAAGCTCACCTAAAGGCACAAAGAACTTGAGAAAGTATCCAAAAAGTTATACAAGGAAAGAGAGAGAATAAAATAAATTCCCCTAATGTACCACAAATATCAACCACCACACACTACCTACAAACCATATGTTTTGCCCATCTGTTCTGTTATCTTCAACTAAATTTATAGTATTTGGGCTATCGGAAGAATTGTCAAGCCTGAGCTGGGCAGGATTATAAAACCTAGGTGTTATTACACTTTAAAAGACATTTCCCCCTCCCCCTACCACACCAGGCACAAGATTATACGTTTCTCTTGCAGCCTCCTGGCTCTGGTACTACAGAGGATGCTATGCTTGTTCTCAGCTACAGTAAGTAGTAGGGCATCCCAGCCCCCAACAAAAGAATAGTTCCTCTGCCTTTCTGATTTTGCTCTCTTCCCCATCTTTCTCTCTAGGTAGGTCAAACAGAGAGGTGCCAAGGCCGAGGGTGCAGGGTCACTTCCTGTGGTGCTGCAACAAGTGAAGCGCACATTAAGTCAGGAGAGAGCTCCTAGTTCTGCCTCAGCAAGGGTCAGCTCTCTGGGGCAGGGCTACAGGAGCAACACTTAAATTCTCCAGCTGCTGAGCCAGAGTTTCAAACTTGAACCATCAGGGGTTGTAGATGAGGGCTGTGATCATAAAATGGCAGTGCAGGCAAACGATTAGGGCAGGAGAGCAACCATTTGCTTCAAAAGCGTATGTGCAGTGGACGTCTGCTCGGGAAGAAAACAGTGAGGCCCCCTAAGTGATCCCTTCCCGCCAGTCCAGATGCATCATAAGCCAGAGAACACCGTGCACCTAATACAGAGCCTACTTCCACAGCCTGCATGTCACTGCCACTGAGGAAACCAACAGCTTTTAAGTTGGTCTAGGAAAAAGCACTTCTAAACATAGCCTGGAATAGCTCAGTCTACTTCTTCACTGCTAATCCTATACCCAGTCTTTTGGGTAGAGCTCAGCATGCCAGATATTTAAGATCCCTTAAAACAGAGCCCAAACCTTGGAGGCCTGCATTTCTGCGTGCTGTTCTCCAGTGCATGCTTCCATCCATGGTGCGTTAGCTCTCTTCTGCACATGCAGCAACAGTGCTTTTCAGAGTGTGCACACACAGAGAGAAACTGCTTGGAAAAACTCAACTCTGACTGTCAGGTCAAATAACAGCCCTTAATACTGAACCCTCCCCATTTTGTGCACCAGACTCTCCAGTTAGTGCATCGCTTGCAGCAGCTGTCTACCTCTCAGCACCTCTTTCCAGAACGCAAAGTGACTTGCACAGCTCCAAAAGCCTCCTAGGAAGTCCACAAATAAGTACAGCGGGGAAGATTCCAGTTTGTTTTTTCACTTGCAAAGGATTAGGGTAAATGTAACGATTTTCCGCACAGAAGGTCTTTAAAGAGTGTGCAGAATTCCAATAGGTGTCTCATTAATGCCAAGTCGAGGAGCAAATGGTGCTGCACTCCTGCTGTCTGGTCCACCTGCCCGGTGCCAAGTGGTTCTCTCCAGCGCTGCCTCAACCTGCCGACTGCCAGGTGATGGTCTCCTGCTGCCCCGAGCCCTGCTGTGGAACCACGGCTGCCTTCACGATGTTCCCTCGTTTGCTTCAAGAGCTGATTTCTGAAAGGTGCTAAAGCTCAGCATCGACCCCTTGGAGAGTCCCGCTCCCCTTTTGCCCTTAAACAGCATGTACAGAGGACATGCTGGCACAGCATCATCTCCCTTCTGGTCTCCAGGATGGATGGCAGATTGCAATGCAATTTTCCTCCCAATCCCTCTGTATTCATGACTTCCACCTATTGTAATCAGCAGTTGTTTTTGAGCCTGTCACTGTCACAGAAGAGGCAGATGAGTTCAGAAATGAGTGAGAAGTGCTATTCCATTTTTACAAATATTGTTGCACGTAACAGGGTTGTGGATATCCATCCAAACTACACAAAGTTGAGGGTTTTTTTTTTTATTTTGACTTGGAGGTTTTGTTTTTTTACAGACCTTTTCAGCAAAGAGAAAGACTTGCATTGTGGACACCCATGTGCTGAAAAGAAAGGCCAGGCTACAGAGTGAGTCCTTACCTTTCCTTCTTATAATGTTCGATCAAGTCCAGGCAGGTAGAGCATTAGACACCCTAGAGTGCCCTGGAGAGTGGTAATCAGAGCAGGGAGGCAATGTGGGAGCAAATCCCACTTCTAGGCAGTAATTTCCCCGGCTTTTACTACAAATAGAGCTTCATTCAGTGGTTCAGCAGCAATATTAAAAAATTAAATTTTACAATGAACAGAAGAAGATCTGCTCCTGAAGAAATGTTTCCTTTTTTAACCTTTCCAGAAAAATCACCTAAGTTTAAAAGAAAAAAAAAAATTTCAAAATATTCTATCCTTTTTCTTTAGACAGCAGGAAAAGATACATCCATTTATAAATCTGAGTTTTTAAGCTTGAATTGCCACTGCAGAAAAAAAACTCCATCTCTATAAATGGCCCAACTGAAATGCTTTGAGAAGAGCAGAGCAGGTTTTGTTGATACAGGTACAGCTATATGGATATAATACAAAATATTTCAACACTTCTAGCCAAAACTATTCACTCAATTTAATCCAAAGTAATAGCTGTCTTTGATTGCTTCAAAATTGCATTTGTGGCAAATGAAACTGATTAGGTAAAAACAATCAATTTTTTTAGCCAAGTTGTTTGTCTTTTCATAGGTTTAAATTCAATATTACATTCGATGTTGTGCTACAAACATACTAAGTTCATAAAAGCTGTTCCATTCTTCAAATCTTCCTAAAAACTTGTTAGCAGGGTTAGGTCCTTTTTTTCTATACACATCTCCATTAATAGCTCTAAATATTAGTGCAAACTCTATCCCGCATAATATCTGTGTAGGGCTGATAAAGGCAATCACACAGGCAAGAGAAGAGATTTCTGAGAAAGGAATAACTCTGCTCGTCTTTATCCAAGGAAGTGGGCAGAGGGTTACAAAACATCTTCACTTTTGTAAAGCAAAGAAATCTGACCTGGAACTGACAAATGGGAATCCAGGAGTCCTGCAATGCCATTTGGACAGAGTCACTTTGAGAGTGGAGCAGGCCATGGAAACTACCCACGTTTGAAGGAAATCAAAACTTTATTCCAAAGTTAATCCAGGATTTCAGAAGTCCTTTTGTATATATGACATGAAAGAGACCACTGCACAGGATAAGCAAGGATAAAATCTTGCACAAGGGGAGGAAAGCGGGCCTTGGCACACCAGGGTTTAGGAGCGGGGCTGTGCTGCATTCATTCCCCTACATGTGCATGAGTGCACGCGCATGCACGTGTGCTGCACACCTGCAGCCGTGCTCGCTCGCTCTCTCTGTCCATCTGAAACCCTCCTCTTCTCACAATTACTGCCCCTAAGTAACACCGTGTGCCGCCGATGTCGCAAGGCAGGACAGTCGGTCTGTGATCAACCAGCCAGCCAGAAAGAACAACACCACTGGGGATGTACAGTTTTGCCTTTTCCCACATTGAATGGGGCATTAACTTCAAAGTCTATGACCCTTTAAATCTTTAACAATAATTAATAGGAAAAAGATGACTAATATTTGTGTTTGCCCTTAAACTTGCTCTTAGGAGGGAAAATAAAAGCTCAAAGAAAGTGACATTTTCTGCAAGCAAAGTCAACAATATTAGTTATTCCTGAATTAGTTTGTCTTAACTCTGGTGTTAATGCTTTACTTGGCCTTGTGCTCCCAAGTGGATTGCATTTAGCACTTCAGTTCCTACAGCATGAAATACTTCACTGCATAGATCTCCCAGTGCTAACTAGAGCAACCTGAGGGCTGCAGCAATGTCTGCCAGTTGCCATGGGCTTCTGCAGCCCTAAGAAACTGTCACAGCCCAAGAAAAATCAGCTCACACCACCCAGTCCTGGATTCCAAGCCTCAGGCTTGGGGTCTCCACAGGGTCCCCAGAGACAGGGTACTGGACCGTGTGGGGAACCAACACACCAAGTGGGCTGATGCTTTCCTAGCCCAGAGGAAGACTCACATTATCATCTCTAGGCATTGGCTTCAACACTGCCCACAGTGAGTCAATATTTCACTTCAGAAGGTTTGTTTTCTTAAGACGTAAATAGTCTGATGGGGTCTTTTTTTTGGTCCATCAAGATCAATGTATCCTAGTCTAAAATGTGAATTTGCGAAATTATCTTAAGAGGACTCTGTGTTCATACCATCTCCAATGTGCCACCTTAGGGAAAACTAAAAAATTGGAAAGCTGTTCTTCCACAGCAACCAGAGGTCTGATAGGCAAAGCCAGATTTCTTCCACCCAGTGTGTAATAGCCTTACCAAGAGATATATATGCACATGTAAAGAGTTCAGAGTCTAAACCAATAAAAAAGACAAGCTCTCCAGTTTTTCCTGTGCCAGCTTTAAACAGCCCATGGAAAGAGAAGTAGTAAAGTTGTCGATTTTTCCCTAAGCTTTCACTGCAGATGCACATGGGCCCGTTTTAAGATGCTGCCATGCCCTGTGGTAAGGAGATTTTCATATCCAGCTCTGCGGAATGCTCTGCAAGCACAATCTAAAGACAGGTCAAAACAAGTGGAGCCTGGGCCAGAAAGCATGGAGCTAGCAATTCCATGCTCCCTCTGTCCCCTGTTCAGGCAAACTTGCTACCACATTGAATAGGATGAGCCCCAGGATCCAGAAAATAACCAGATGAGTAAATGAGCACTGGAGTCCAGCCCATGTTTCAAAGATGAAAACTTCCTTTGGAATTTTCAAGCCCACAGATTTTTTTTGTTACTTTTGCCTTATTTTAGGCATCACTTGATATCAGGCTGCCATTTAAAGGCTATTTAAATTATTGTAGGAAAAGAAAATTTAAATTAGATTTTGTCCCATTTCAGATTCCTACCAATCAATAATGGAGCAAAACTGAGATGGAAAATGAATGTCCCTTATTTCAGGAGAGCTCACTGCAAGGGCCTAAAAGCCACTAGGGAGTTAACAGATTACATTCTTAACAAGTTTCAGATGATCAGTCATTTC
Organism: Callaeas wilsoni; assembly: GCA_013398955.1. Taxonomy (NCBI): domain Eukaryota; kingdom Metazoa; phylum Chordata; class Aves; order Passeriformes; family Callaeidae; genus Callaeas; species Callaeas wilsoni. Next base: position 242,561 of record VWPU01007464.1, read on the forward strand.
CATCAGTCATTTGCAGAAATGGGAATGAACTTCAAAGGGTTTGTTGTAGAACTGAACTTCCAAGGCTTTCTATCTGAACATCCTGGGACTTACAGGTATGTTTCCAATCATCTGCAGACACAGCCTCCAATGAAAAGAAACAGAACCCTAAAGGTTCTGCATTTTTGCAGACAGAGAGGTCAAAAAAAGTGTTTTGTTTGCAGGAGATGGTCAGTTCATTCTCCCACTGATTCTTATCAGACACACAAGCCGGCAGTGAACCACAAACAGGAGCCAAACTACTGGAATTTAATGGCTCATTCTCCAAAACCCGTATTGGCTTATAAAGATACACTGTGTTCTCATTCAGTGCTAATTTACTTTAACAATAAACTTATTGTGACTTGTATTCCCACTTCAAAGAGAGTTTTTATGTGGCAAATGGGAGGGGCATAAGTGGGAGTTTTCCTCTGGTGAATAAAACAAAGATACAGTAAGGTGAAGGAAAAAAGCTCAGTAATTATCCTCCATAGGGTGTAAGGCTATATTATAGCAATGCCTCAAATTATTTGCAGACATGTCCATATTTGAGAGAAATAAAAACTTTCAGAGGATAACACACCTGTGCCACAGATAATTGCCCTCACTTGCAAACTAGAACTGCCCAACAGATGTTTATTCCACCACACACCGACAGCAGGAGCAGTAGGAAAGACCGTGCCTCTTTGAGAAAAGGAAAATTATTAAGCTCACCCTAAACTGGTACAAAGCAGCTTTGCCCATACCTCCTCCCCTGGCAGCTGCATCAGCACAGAGAGCTGCTCATCCCTTGACAGGATAAGCCCGGATGCGAGCTAGCCCAGAGGCTGCCCGTGAGGCGGGCAAAACTCAGAGGGGACAAGAAAGGTACACCTGCATCCATGGGAAGGTGCCAACAGCCAGGGACATGCAGGGAGAGGAGCCTTGAAGTGCACAGGGAAGAGGCAGGTGCGAGAGGGCTCCAGCATTCCTACAAGACTCCATCAAGCCCTGGCAGCAAAGCTGCTCAGTGATTGCTGGGGCATGACCAGCCCACCCCATCAGAACAACTTGGATCCAGCAGCCTGAGCTTAAGGCAAACTGACACTTCAGCGGTTTTGAGCCATTGTCCAGGGTTTTCCAGCATGGTTTACAGCCCTGCCCCAGCACGTCTGGCTAGGCTAGTCCTGACACAGACATGCAAGGCTGCAACACATTGAGGGATGGATTCCTAAAGGCACCTGGGCCCTCACTCCCATTGATTTAGCTCAAAAAATTCAATGTGAATATCCGTGGGGAGCTGGCTCTAGCACCTCCCCTTTCTGTTTATTCTGGATTATTACATCCATAGTCATCAGATTTCGCTTTGCTTTCTCCTCCTAAGCAGCCCCAGATTCCTTTCACAGCACCATTTGATTCAACCCAACATCTCCCCAACCTTATCAAAAACTCTACTCTGGAAGAGCAACCCAACAGAAGAGCTGTTTGCTGGATTTTGGAAGGGACAAAGTCAACCTGACTTCTACCCTGTGTGCCACAGCTGTCTGGAAAAATGCAGAATAAAACAGTTTTTCTAGAAAGAGATCAATGTAATTTTGTTCAAACCAAAATGTTTGGGGAAACGGGTAGATTGTGATAAAACTGTAATGGGGAAAAGAGTCCAAACATTCCACTGCAATCATATCATACAGTTAATGCTACGGTAAATATTTACATTGACCCTTTGTAGCCATGCATTAGATATTTAATATGACTATTACATTTAACATTAAAACTAAAAGAAGAATTTCTGGGGAAATAATCAACATTTCCCTGAATTTGCTTAACATATGATGTTGCAATTTTAATTTTTCGCTTCAATTACAAGTGAATTTTAATTTTTAAACACTTAGACTTCCTGCCAGACAGGAACATTGGCTCCTCACCACCAACAGTCCAAAGTCAGAGTAGTTCACTAGAATAGCTGGTACACCTCCAGCTTCTTGCTCCTGCAGGAGCCACTGGTAGGTGGTGCACCAAACGAGTTGTCACAGGGCAAAGCTGCTGCAGCACAGAGCTGGCACGCTCAGCACAGCACAAGTGAAGAGGCAAAGACAGCACTACTGGCTGGAGCCTACTCCTAGAACACTCTCCCCAAGGGTCTGCCAGATGGCCTCTCATCATGTAGAGGCAATTGGAGACACATGTTTGACCACCACAGTTTTTTCATCTCTTGTCCCAGCTTGTCAGTCTGACCCTGAAGATATTAGTATTTCCTTCTAACTGCTGAACAGCCAGTGATCTCCATCTTGCATGTGTCACACACATTATTAAAAACAACCTCATTTCACCCAAGTGCACTGGGAGATCCATCATTCAAAGCACCGTGTTAGGTCCCAGCCTCAGCAGCACAGGCCAGGAGCATGGTGGCAGCCACCACCTCTGAGTATGTTACACCTCCCATGTACGATGCCTGTTTGATCTGCTGCTCATCTGTTGTGATTGTTTTGCAGCTGATGTTCTTACTTGTAAATTGAGCTCTCCAGATAGGGAGCTTGTTGCTGTGCACCACGGTTGTACCCGTGTGTCATTAGAGAGGTTTGCCTGAAGAAAAGGTTTCAAAATGTTTTGCAGAGATGCCACCTGCCTTTCTTAAGTACAGCTTTCACTTAAGCTTACCTCTAGCTATATAAAGTGTATACAACTAAATACTCCTGTGTCTCCCTTGTCATCACTTAGCCTAGTAAAATACAAAATCCCAGAAACATGTTTCCTCCCTTAATGGTGGGCATGTAAATGTGCTTAATCAGAGGCACTCAAAGCATGTTTAGAGTAAACACTTGAAGAGTGAGTGGTCATTGAAGTCAGCCACATTTTCTTGTCTCAGAGCCCACTGCCCTTTCTTCCTCCTCCTTGCCTTCTGGCAATTGTCTGAAATGCCAAGTACACTGCCTGGTATAACCAGCCTCATTTTTCATCAGAAATGCTCTAACTTATCCTGCTTTGCGCATGGAGGTTGTACTAGATGGTCTCAAGAGGGCCCTTCCAGCTTCACCTACTTTCCTTCACAACAAAACCAAAACAATATGGAGGAAAAATCTAAACAATAAAACATTGTTACTTCCAAAAGAACAAACTCTGTTCTTTCTGCTTCATTTACAACCTGCAGCTGAAGCCCTTTCCAGAATACCTCCCAATACTTCATACATTCAAAACTTGATGCATTATCTATCAGCTGGATGCAACTGGGAATCTTGCCAAAATATTTAACAAGAGTATTGCAATACTTGTCAAGCATCTTACAGCATCAACTGTGAGTCAGGTGAATCTGGGAGAATTTTAACTTGCATTTGTTTAAACCACACATTGGTAAGCTGTCCCACTTACTGGAGTGGGTTGTGTGTGCTTAAAGCAGAAGCCCAGTGCATCTGGAAAAAAAACCAACCAGAAATTGGGAAGCATTTGAGGGTCTTTAAACTCTCATAATTTTTACTATTCTACTTGGTGTGCCTGAGTTTGCCAATAACTGGGCTTGAGAATATTGTTATTATCAATTGAGAATGTTTTTGAATGTTATAATGTAAAATGAATAGCTTCACCTTATAACTGTCATTTTTGTGAATTACAAGCAGTACACAATATAAAATCTTTCAACTGGATTAGGAAACCTAGGACTCAAAGTAGGCTGAAAAAGATGTAGGTCATTTCCTGGTATTTGCAGGGTAATATGAGCAGCTTCTTTTCTCTCTTCTCTTGCTTCACTAAAGGACTGTGACTATGCCGAGATCCCACAAATCTAGTACCCTAGAGGGGATTTCTGACCAAACTGCCTATGTATAATCCCAGTTCTGCTTTGGCCATGGTGAAGGTTAACAGCTTCCAGATTTTTTCCAAATGCTGCTTTGTTTGTCTCTGCTGATAGTTTATTCAGGGAAGGAATGAAGAGGATACCTTTTGGTTTATCCATTTTACTCTGCAAATACCTCCATGGTACCTTAGACACTTCTGAAAACGATAAGTCTCTTACAGGCAGCACAGATGCCCTCCTTGGCATCCTTGCTGCTTGTGGGTTCAGTCAGGTTGTTGGTTTATCAAGAAAACTTGTCTGCAACACCCTACACTGACCATGAAGTCATATTGCACATCATTTTCCTTTCCATCTGCACTTCCCACTAACCACAACAATCTGTGAGGAAGCAGGCCTTAATACTTCCAATGCATCTTTGTCTGACAGCTCTGTTACTTGAATACAGTCTGTACTTCCCACCTGGTGCCATCCAGTCCACTCTCCCTGCTGGCACAGAGCTGCCCACTCCGCTCTGCTCCCTGCCAGCATCCATGGGCAGCCATGAGATGCGATGGCAGGGATTTGAGGCAGAGAGTTGCCACAGGCAGCAGAAGGAGCCCCTCAGACACTGACATGGCTTCACCCAGCACTCACTTGGTGAATTGAGTTACACTGTGCTTGGGCTTTTCTTGTTCCTGCTCACCCTGTAAAGCAATGCTTACATTTTGTTTTCCGTCAGGAAGATGCATGCCACCCCACCATTTGTGTGGGATGGAGCAAAGGCTTTTCCATCCCTGTTCAGGCAGCTCACCGTGGCCTGACACGGTTATGAACTCCACACTTCTGTTGTTGCAGGTCCTCTATGACCTGGACCTTACAGTTATTCCTGTGCCGTTGGGGTGGCTTGGCCTGAGCAGCGGAGAAGAAAGAACTCCTTAATCTGGCAAACAGAAAAGGGAAGACTTAAATGAGGTGCTGCTGATTCTTCTGCCAGCCCTCTGGACTCAAGGCAGAAGAGCATGCAATCAAGGGGCTTTGCATGGACTTCCTGTTGAGATCTCCGGTCCAGGGAGCTTTCCACAAGAGAGAACAGGCAATTGCTGTATTCAGGTTAACCTGCTGTCTGTGCTCCCATGTGCTACCACTGTGCAGAGAGTCCTAAGAAGCTACTGATAATGAGGGTATGTATACTCATGCTCTTCCTTCAGCTGCAGCACAGAAATACCCTGAGACGCCCTGTGCCTCAGTTTATCTGTAAATACAGCCTATCTCATAATATTTCCCTGTACTTTACTTACAACTGAAAGGTGCTGAGACAGCAGAACATGGGGGGTGTCGGAGTACAGCAGTGACGTGTTCTACAGCTGACTCAGGAAATCCAGGTAAAGGTATGAACCACCACTGATTGACAGAAGTACCTTATGTCAGACTTATTGCTTTAGACTAAAAAAAAGTAACAGGAAGAAAAAAGAGAAAGGTGTTAATGGTAATAGAACAATGCCATCTTCTAACACATTTTCCACCTCCACAGAAAGTTTTATCTAGCATTAATGTCAGTGATATGGGAAACAGGTTTTCTTTCTAGGAGAGGTCCAGCAGCAAAGGCAATTAGTGTCTCTGCCATTTAAAATGACATGCTGTCTGCAGGAGAAGAGATGAGAGCTATTAGACGAACATTTATTTGCTGCAGTTTTAAACTCTGGCACACTGTATCAGAAGACACCTTAGCCTACCTGGGATTCTGGTGTCAAGTACGCAGCCTGCCAGTTAATGAGTTACTTAATAGCTCGTAAAGTATCCCCTAGACTCCCCTCAAACTATAACCATTCCCGTGCAGCAAACCAAGCATTGATTGCACACTTACAAGCATTTTCCATATCAAATGTCAGAAAGCAGAAGAAAGACGGTGCTAAGATCCATTAAATTCTTGACACTTTTTGTTGAGGGGTGGGACGACTGGCATCCTGTCTGCATGCTGGTGGACAGACCCTTCCAGGCTGCCATTTCACTTGGTCACTAAAATGTGGAGAGACAACTATACTGTGTAATCATCCCATAACATTTCAGCCCAAGCTTTATACCAGGATTCTAAGACTGAGCTAAATCAAGACACAGTTTCTCTTTTCCTTGATGATAGGTGCAGCCCTTGGCAGCTCACATAGATTGCAGCAGGAGGAGACCGTGGCAGAAGCTAAGCTTGGTTTCCTCTGGATCAAAGGGCACTACCCATTGGGACAATAACCCCAGCTAAAGTGTCTGGATGGACTTTGAAATATGGCAGAAAACGTGAAAGTTTGCAAATTAACTTTTATGTTCCACCCCATTCGGCTGGTGTGAAGTGCATTAATTGCTACCATGGAGTATGTCAGAGAGGGTACTGGATGGAGAACATTTAATATGAACATCTGTACTTACAGGGTCACTGGCAAGAGCAGTGGTTATCTAAGTGACTGACAAACCAAGCCTCCAGCTCAAAGGTTGCTATTTCATTTGTATTTGTGCTTACGTCCTACTATTATCATGTGTTTCTTTCCTCATACACAAATCCTCAGTAAGAAACCTATTTAAACTAGAGTATCTGATCAATAGTAGAATATAGTGCAGTCATAAACTATAAAAAATATTTATGAGAATTTGAAACTATCTAGCACGTAGTCAGAGAGCTACCATGCTGTCCTAAAGGGTTTTAAACCAGACCTCTCCTGGAATAAATGAGTATTCCACATGTAGTGGCTTATGGATATTCAATGTATGCCTAAGCTAGTATAGCAAATAATGAATGAAATCTTAGCAGGAAACATAGGGCATTTACTGGAAGAAGGTTTTTCCAGACAACTGTGATTTCAACATTAAAATTATAAAATACTTCAAAAGTCAACATTTCTTCATAGCTCATGGTTGCTGTACTTCACAGATTCAGCGCTGCGTGCGAAGCACGCATCATGAATGACGTGTGCTCACGAGCAAGTACCTTATCTGTAAACACACATTCCCTGAACACGTGCACTGTACCTGTGCTTGCAGGCACCGTTTGCAGCATTCGATGTTCCTCAACTTCCTGAGAATCTGTGGGCTGTTTTAACAAGAGAATTAAATACCCTTTTTAGTAATAAACGCTCCTTCCCCACAGCCTTCTGGAGAATTTTGTTATTGTTTTTTTATTATTTTTTGCTGCCAAATGCACACACTTAGAGCTGTATAAGGTAGCTTTTGTCTTCCGCAAGAACAAGTTTCATTGACCCAAGAACCTTCAAGGCAGTGTCATTTCACTCATGTTAGTATGCATGGCTGTGCTGCTGGAGCTGCAGAGAAGGCCTCTAGGGCTTGGCATTTCAGCATGATGCCAGCAGTGCCATCATCTCTCAGTGAACCCTTGGAAGAACCTCATAAGTTTGGACTGGGCTGAGCAGATCTGGACAGGTGCTGGTGTGTGGTCAGGCAGAGCTTTCCAGGAGCAAGGCAAAATACTGTCCCACTGCAGGCTCACGGAGCACAGCGCGGCCCTGGAGCCTCAGTGCACCACTTGGGGAAGTTCACTCCTCTGCTACAGCTCCCAGGAGCCACTTCTTGTTTCTTCTGCCTTCTGCAGAGTGAAAGGGGTAACTGAGCTGGAGGAGGCCTGCAGAACCTCACTGTGCAGAGGAATATTTGCCAAGGAAAGAAGCAGGTTGGCTTTAAAAGCATCATGATGCATTTAACCAAGCTGACAGAACAGGAAGAAAGAACAAAAAAAACCAAACTCAAGGCAAACTGCATTTGATCTGGAAATTATTAATATTTGAGACAATAAAGGCAGACCCCCTGAATACTATTTGCATAGAATCCCTCCTCAGAGCCAAACCACACTTTAAAGCACTTCATCTCGAAAGAGCGCTGCCGAATTGAAACTGAACTACTACCATGACTAGAGGGTTTTGGTGCCAAAAGATGTCAGATTGAACACGAAACAGAATTTTCATTCTTTTGTGTCCTCCATAAATATTAACAACTTGACACCCCATAATGAAAGCAAAATGCACTTAAGCACGGGCAGAAAAACCAAACTCGCCAACCATTCTTCTTTTAGGATTACAGTTGAAAATTAGTTGTAGAGGTCAGAGTTTTCCAGAATCACTGTAGGTTGGGATTAATTCCATGGACACTGAACACACAAGAGGAGAATTTGGCCTTGCGTGGTGCAAGAGGATTGCAATTCCATGAAATAGCCACCCCATCCTTCCAGGCCTTAGCTGGATGGAAGCAGCTGCCAAATCCTTGTGTACCACCTGGCCTCAGCCCACACCCATGGCCAACAAGCAGAGGAGGGAAGTGCAGCACAGGGGGGCCACAGCACCTCGCTGGCCTGCTCAGGGTCCCTCCTGAAGAGACCCAACACCCACTGCAGCCAAGAGGCAAGAAGTGACAGGGAAAGCACAGCAGCCAGGATTTGCTGCAATGAATTGCTTTGATTCACTTTTCTCATGTATCTGATAAAAGCATCTGAGTGTCTCTAGGGGGAAAAAAAGTACCTCAATTTAAATCAGAAAATAGTATTTTTGTATTGGTCCCCATGCCCATCAAAAAAAGGATACCTCCTCTAGGCAAGAACTTCCACTCTCCAAGACATGCAACAAAATACTAACCACAGTGGGAAAAATAAACACACGATTCCCACCTCCCCTCCCTCCCTCCCCCCCTCCAAAAAAAAAGAAAGGGCAAGAAGGTGAACTTGAATCAGTCTGGAATATCCACAAAGCACAAGATGTTCTGAATTCTGTGCTGCTCTTCAAGCACCTCTTAATAAAACTTTTCTAGACAGCCCTTGGAGAGAACAGAAGAGGGTGGGAAATTTCCTCTGTAGGAAAAATATTGGGAAATAAAAATAGGGAAATATTTGTTTCAATTATTCCCCCTGCACAGGCCAGCAAAGGCTTTTGCACACACTGTAAGGGAAGAAACATTTAAAATACTTTGGTTCTTGACCAGAGCAGCACAATTCACTAAATATATCTCTGTAGTACCTCAATGCTATTCTTAAAATTAATTTAAAAACAGAACATTGCTACCGCTATATTTACTGGTACCTTCAGATACTTTCTTCCACCAGTTTTAGAGCCAACTTCAGAAAACAAACCGAGAATTAAAGGGACAGTGGTGCATCAAGCAATAGGAGTCCTCCCCAACCAATCACAAATGTTTGAACTTTTTCCTCTCCCGGCTTTGCAAGTGCCCAGAGAGTCTTTTGAGTGCCTGCCCTGCTTACCACAGAGTTTCACTTGCTGTGTCTGAGGCAGGAGCGAACTAAAATCACTGAAGGCTCTGGACACCGAGACAAAGAACAGCTTTGCTCAAGGAGAGCTCCTTCTCGATTGTGAGGGTGTGCATGAACGCTTTGCCTGCAATGTCCTGCTGCAGGGATCAGGGCCTGCCTGAGCTCCAAGTTGGTTTCTACACTCTCCAGTACTGAAAGAAGGTGCTGAGGAGTCTGTTACTTAAACAGCTTCTTTGTGATTAATTACTGCATGGGAAGAGGGTAGCCTTAGGTAAATTTCTGGACCTCAAACTACGTGCCAGAAAGACAGTCCCAACATCGAAGAAACACAGAAGACAAAGAATCCTGTTGTTTCTAGCATGAAATGAAGTCTGTTTAAAGTCTAGGGAACCCAGCAAACAGCTCTGTGGGGAGATATTTCTGCAGTGAGCTTCTAAAATTTTTTGAGGTACCAGTTACTGCCATTGTCCTGCCTTCTTCTTTAGCACAACCTTGGAAACACTGACCTCACCATCTGCAGAAATCTCAGACCCTCCTGAAGGGAACCTAGCCCTGCCTGGAAAGTCCTACTGTCTCCTACTGAAATAAATTGTATTTTCATGCTCCAGTAAATACAAACTGTGGGTGTACCTCCTTCAAGGAAGGGTTAGAGCTCTGCCATGTTCCTAATCTCTAAATTGTTTAGGTAATTTCATTTGACTTTGCTGATAGATCAGGAATGTATTTTGCAGAATCATTTACTGATTGCCCATTTCATTCCTTTTGAATTGTTTCCAGAAAGCAGGGAAAGGACAGGGATATTTTCTATATTGTCTTTCCTCCACTTGCACCATTACAATGTTTGTTCTTAGGTGTTCAAATATCCTCTCCAAGTGAAAGAGGATGTTCACTCTCTCACTCTCCCTCTGCCTCGTGCTGCCCACCACTGCCTTTACTGCTCCCTGGCAGCTGCTTTAGGGGATGGGCAGGGGCAGCTGCTGTAGGAGCGCACAGGGGAGCGGTGACCTCTGGCAGAGGTAACTCACACCAATGCTTCTAGAAGGGGCCAAAAGCCAGCTCTTACACCATCACCCTTTTAAAGCTCCTGCCACAAAACTGCTCTGAGTTTCCCCAGCTGCCTGTACAACACGGCCTCCAGTGTTTGACCAATTCCAGAAAGGTTTTCACCAGGTCAGCCTACATTTATTTAAGAGCATTTTGACGAGGTTGTGCAGGTTCTTTACTGCCCAGTCAGCAACCGTTCAGGTGAGGAGCTTCTACTCTAACCCCAGCCACTGGATCCCAGCAGCCTGTCCTATCCAGCAGATGCTACTACCCTTTCCAGGGCTCAGGTTTATTTGATCCAGCTTTTATGCAAAAGCACATAAAAACAATATAAACACATTTATATAAGAGACAAATGTGTGTGTTTAAATTAGCTCATTCCACAAACATAGGCTATTGAACAGCCCCATCTGCACATGGGGAAGGCAGCAACGGCCAGGTGCATGCGTAGGAGAAAGGAAGGATGAAGCAAGGAGGAAAAAAGCAGGAAAAAGAGCTGAGTGCAACACGAGGATGTACAGAGAAGGAAAGAAGACAGACCCTCTTGTGCCTCAGCCACAGATGGGGCTGACCTGTGTCACTACTGCTAAAGCTGGTGTGAAGTGGAAAGGCAATTCCAGGGCTGTGGGTGGGGTTCCTGCAATCCCACCACCATCAAGCTTCACTCCTCAAGGGCTTTCTGCAACATGCTGGGACTTGGCAAAGCTGGCATTCACCTGAGTGCGTCTGGCAGCCCTGTGGGCTGCCTGTGCTGTGACGAGTATAGAATTTCACTGGGAATGAACAGGAGCCTGAAAGAGTGGAAGAAAAAGATGAAAAAAAAACCAATTCAAACATCCTGGTCCACCTTCCACCTCCCTGCTGTCTGCTGACATGCAAGTGGCCTGTCCAGAGAAAGGTTTACAGTAGCCTTGAGAGTGGCCAGACCCCAAACTTCTCTGGGAACACCAGCTGGGACAGAGTCCCCAGCATTAGTTCGTGAGTTTGACTTAGATATTATCTGTCATTTCAGTTTGAAAGAGGTTTTTTGAAGCATGCTAAAGCTAAAGTAGAAAGTTAGAACTCCAAAGGTGACATCCTCAGCTCTGACCAGGAAGCCAAGATGACAGGTGCTCAAGGGCAGCAGGGCTACACTACAACAGAAAACCCCTCCTCTCGAAAAGAAAAGCTGCACTGAGACAGAATCCATAAATACTCGATGCCTGGAGTCTGGTCTGGATAAAAACCACAGGGAATGCCCTCAGGACTGAGTGTAATGCTCTACAGTTTAATGATACATATCCTTGCATTGTTAAATCTGCTCTTTGCTTAGGTACAGACGCTAAGGTGCAGACTTGCTCAGCACTTCCTTGGAAAACCTGTGGCATTACATGCCCAAATATTTGAAATTTAATGGACATTGGTCTCTTAAGTCCCACAGGACTCATCTCAAGAGCTCATTCTCAATTCCTATGCATCTCCACATTTATGTGTTTACTTAAAATGAGTGAATACCACTGGATTGTATTATGAGTATCAATGAAATTGACATATTAAACATGCTTCTCCTGAACTGGCCTTACACAATCCTAGCTTTTTACCAGAGAAAATTTTAGTAAATTGCTTTTTTTAAAAACTACAAAACCTTAAAAACATACATAGTTCAGTTATTCTGTTAAACCTTGTGATATGTATTAAAGCTGCCATATTAAAAAAAAAAAAAACAAAACACAATGTTGCTAATTTAATTTAAACCAGCCGTGAAAACAAAGGATTTAACTACAGGGCAGTTAATGATTCCAAAAAAAACCAAAAAAAAACCAAAAAAAAATCCCACCAAAAAAACCCTAGCTGTTTACACGTTTTACACAAAGACTTTTCCTGGCCCCTTTTAGCTGTCCATACAATACATTGTTAAGTTAACACTTAATAACACCAGTTTAATATATAACAGAGGGAAAGTGCACTGCAGCCTCATTTGCTCTATTTAGCAAGTCCTATTAAATTCTGGTTTTATCCCTCAGAAGATCGTAAATATACCAATGTTCACCTTTGAGAATGAAAGTCTAAAGTGCAACATAATATGGGCAAATCACTTGACAAGTAATTTGTGACCCTCAATTTGAAACCACATTAAAAGTACCTATTCTGCTAAATGGGAGATCCGAGGCCAACTGGAGCATGAAGCAGAAGAGGGCATAAGTTGCCATTTCCCTTCTCTCCCGAAGCCTGAGAGCCCAACTGAGAGCCAGGCTGACTGTGACACTACCTGCAAGCCTTGGCTTCCAGAGGAATATCACTGTGCAGCTGGCACAAGGCAAATCCCCAAAGAAACAAGTGTAGGAGGAGATAATACATTCTGGCTAGGACTTCAGCAGAGATATGGTTCTCTTGTCAATAGAAGGTGAAACACCTTCAAATATATGAAAGAGCTATAAGCAAAGCTACAAATATGTCTGAGTTTGAGTAGCAACAGAAAAGCAGAGCTCCTGCTGGTGCATTCCTGACAGCACTGACTGGACTCAATGTGGGTTTTGCGTGTTTTTGAGGGTGATGGTCGTGTGTATTAGCTCCTTTGCTGGAGTCCAAATTCTTTCAAAGGATATTTTACTGCAAAGCACTTAGTGCCTCAAAGCCTTGCCTGAATTCCCAGACAACACAAGCAGCCTCAGACATGAAGTTCCAGGTCCAGCTCTAACATGTATACATTTTTACCAGTTGTTCAAGGTATAATGTAATTAATTACAACAATTCAGCAGCAATTGAGCATGCATTTTACACAGTATTATAATAAACACAAATGAAGAGATAATTTCTAGACACATCTTTTCTTCCTAAATCCCAAACATTTTTGTGATATGTTCTAAATGAGGCAAATTGATACAGCTGCAACATTAGCAGGGCTCTCCTGCTTCATACTGAGGTTTGGCTGTGAGAACCCAAAACTTCCCTTTGTTAGGAAGAGCAGAGAAAGCCTCTATGCCTTTTACTTCCAGGTGGCTATATTGTAAATGCAAAGCAGAATCTACAGCTACTCCAAATAGAGAAATACAGATAATTTCTAGATTTGATTCTCCATCATCAAGTTGCACTTGGCAAAGGTGGTGAATGTCTGAATCATGCAATTCATTTTAGGGCAGACACTCAAGACCACTGGGCACCTGAAGTCCAGCAGGGTGCTCTGCCCAGGCTAATTATTTGGTCTGCAAAAGACCAAGGCAGCTCAGCTGCTGTCCCACTCCCATCTTGCTCCAGCGAGCTGCTCTGTGCATCTGTCCAAACCCCAGCCAGCCTGCAGGTCAGCTGGGCTGTAACTACAGCACGCACAAAGCAAAAACACAGAGGCAACAACTGCAAGTTCTCCCTTCAGAAGGCTATGCTGGGTTTGGCTGGGATAGGGTTAATTTTCCCCATCAAAGCTTTATCATGCTTTGTTCCAGATTTTGTTGAAAACAGTGTTTTCACTGCACCCATGACAGCCCTGGTTACTCACTCCTACTAAATACAGGCGTGCTGCAGAAGAGCTGTTCCAGCTAGAGCATCTCAAAGGACTTGTTTGCCTGAGAGATTCCCTAGTGTCCCCTTGTGAGGCTTAACCCCCTTTGTAGGTGCTACCAGTAAAAGTCACCTCCCATCCCCCACACACGCAGCACTTACACTGTGATCCAGCTCTCTAGAAACTAATACACACAGCATACAGGGATGCTGTGCACTTCATAAGATGCTGATTATACACAACTGCAGAAGACATCAACTATAATATTGCTACAGGGTGGATCACAGGGCTGTAAATTTGCAGAGACATTCCATAATCAATTGGCATCCAACATCACAACTTGCTGGCCTTCAAAATCTCTGTCAAATACATAACTGGGAGCTTTAATTAGAAGACTACCCACAGCTTTATAAAGAGCTGAAGATAAGAGCCTGCAACGACTGAAGAGAGATGAGGTTTGTCATGTTCTTTTTACCCTCAGATACACTACAGGTTTTGAACACATGCTAATTACAGGTCTCTTACAACAGCACACTGGACAGTCTTCCAGACTGGTATCTCCACTGCAAACAGAGCCAAACTGCAGCTTATCAGACTCCGTTAACTTTGTCCCAGCTGGAGATGTTTTGACACCTCAGCTTTAGTTCTGGGAAATTATAATATTTTATACATCAGGCATTTAAGTTCTATAATGGATAAATTGATGAACTATTGCTCCTCCTGGATGCTCATGTTGAGACACCAAACCGAGAGCAAAACTTACTGAGAGCAACAGAACGCCCATCAGTAGTGCCAATACACCAGAGGTGATCACGGTGTTCAGAGCGCCTGCATGGCTCAAACCCAGGTGAGTCTTCTCGCAGCTGCAGGGGCATTCAGACAATTTGCAGCTGCCAACTTTTGGCATGGAAAAGATTTGTGGAGAAGCATTTAAAAGACATAAGAAGCTGGAACAGCTGCAGAGACTGGTGACTAGATTATTCCCTGATGTAGGTGGAAAACATAAGAGTTGCTTCTTTAGGCCTGAGCTCTGTCCCCTTCCTGCTTGGTAGTCCCACAAAAGAGCTCACTGCCAACTGCAGCATTAGCTGCTTGAAACACACACCTTGCATGCATGTTATTTCTCCCAACTAATTTGTTCTTCTGCAACTATCTACAGTTCCATTGCCCAGGCACCCAGCAGAAAAGGAAGGTAAAGATTTACCCTATAAGACTTGAGTGGATTTTTCCCTTTCTCTCTCCCGATTCCTCTTCCCACATTTTCCCAAGGCTGGAAATGCAGTGTTATGCCTAGGCTGTGTCCCTGAGCTGTTCAGTCAGCTTTCCTGTACAACCCCTGCCAATTAATTACCACTCAGTCACATTACAGGATGGATGACAAAGAGGGATTTCTCATGGCTGGGCTGGAGGAAGCATGGGCTGCAGTACAGCACTCACTGGTAAGCAGCACATAAAACACCTGAGAGCAGCACAAGGACATTGGACAAGGCACACTATTTGAGCTGAGCCTGGTTTGGTGAAAACTAAAACATGCTTCATGCCATGGCATCTTCAGGTTGGTGGACAGCTGCAACAGCCCTGGATTATGTTTCCCTTCCCCTAATTCCATGGTGGCAGCACCAGAGAAAAGGTCTTTCTGTGAGAGCAGAAATCTAGCTGAATTTTGAAAGCTAGCCTGATGTCACACAAGGGAATGCACAGGAGTCTTTTGGAATGGCTATTGAGCCTCCAGAACTTACACAAAGTATGGTTTTCTCTCTACACCCTAAAACATGTCTACTTTTTGCTAACAGTGATGTTTAGAGAGGTGTTGGCAGCTGACTGTATAATTTCATGTAAGTTTCGAGTGCTATTTGTGGTGGACTCCAAAGGTATCTCTGAAAACATTTTTGTTCAGTTGCCTTTCCAGATAGCAGAAATCCTAAATTCTCTGCATTTGGCACTGCATAATGTGTAAAAGAGACTGAATACTAATGCACAAAACAGTGATTACACATTCATTTACCAGTGGAAATTACAGATTAACAGCTGTTAATACGCAAATATAGCTAAATTGCTAATTCTGAAGCTTATCTCTGTTCTCTTGGTTCTCTTTGGGCCACTAAACCCTATGCATTTGTGAGCTGCTTGGTAAGGATCCAAAAAAGGTTCTCTCAGAAGAGCAAAGTGTCAAATTTCAGTCAGGATCCACAGCTCTCCAGAGAAAGGAGAAAAGCCACTGCTTTACATTAATAAAGAGGAGAGTTGAGTCTATGTTATCAGGGCTCATATCACATATTACTATGTATGCTAAACCTACTGTCTATAATCTAGATGTATCAAGAGCCTGTAGTTCTGGCCACTGCATGTTTGGAGATACGTGGGTTTAGATTTTAAGCATTTATAGAACAAAACTAATCCCACTTGGGAGCTAAAAAATTATTATAGGCAAGAGTCTTTCATATCAGAAATCTTTCACATGTTTGTTATTACATGAATCCTCCAGAATATATTCTAGCAGAAATACTTGGCACTGTTAGAAAGCTCCAATGTACTTGTTCAGTTTTAAAAAATGAGTTAAGATTGCAAGGCTAGGGATGCAGTCATATCCCTGAATATAACCTGAGACGCAGACAAACCAGTAGTGGGAGGACCATTTATACTTAGTGACTAGGTTGTCAGTGTGAAAACCGCAAGTGGGTTGTAACTGTAGGGTTGGCTGTATTTAGCTTTTTTATATTTGCTGATTCAGCTCTGACAATCAAGGGATGTTGTTGTTCAGTTTGACTAAGCAGACAGGTTTTTTTGCCTTATCTCAATCCATTTGGCTGATAACTAGGCCTGACAAGAAGCACCAGCATTTTCTTTAAAGATCATCTTCTCCAAATATGATCTTGCTTGTCTTCACCACTCTTGAAACCAGACACATGCAAGAAAGACTCCAACTATGTCCTCTTTATGCCACACAAAGCCAGAACTAAAGACACTTGGTCCACAGGAAGGACTTGTATGCTAGTGTCAGCTGTGAAATGCACTGCCAAACGGATCAATAATTTGGGGTTTTTTTTTGTTTCAGAAGTGTTTTCTAAAGAGTTCATTAAATGCCAAAACACTTCACACCATGTTTTTCTTCAAGCCTGGCTGTATGACACATGTTGGCCTCGCCCACAGTAAATGGTCACTATTAATCAGAAACAGCTCCTCTTCCTTTTCCTTCAGGAAACCTTGCTCTTCAACGGTTTTGGTGCCATTTTTGGAGAGACAGTTCAAAACACTAAGGACTAGAATTTTATTTTTTTAGAAAAGTCTAATGCTATTTTGAAAGTTTATAAGCAGTCAGAAGTGACATCGCTTTTCTAACATATGTTCTTAAGCATAAGTGGTGGGAATTTCAAAGCACATTCAGCATTGGTCTTTCTTCTTTTCCAACTAAATCAATAGTCAAATATCTATCGACCCTAATGGCAACTAGATTTGGTAAATACTGTAGAAGCCTCACTCAAAGTAAAGCAATTAAGGAGTTTGATAAAACCTGCAGTCCTGGGTTTCAGGATTAAAAGCAGCACAGGACTCTTCATGTTGTTCCTCTTCCCCATTCACAGCCAGCACCACCTGGGCTCCTGAGCCAGCGTGTGCCTCTGTGCAGCAAACAGACGTGGTCAGGGGCTGCAGAAGGCAGACTGCCTGCCCGAGCCCTCCTGCCTTCATAAGGCTCTCTCACCTTCCTACACAGTATGAAAAAATAATAAGGCACTGTTTTGATAAAGACAAAATGGTTGTTCAAATACTTCTGCTAATTTCACAAAGATGCATGATAATGTTTCACATATGGCTCTGTGCCTTTTAATAACAGAAATTGAACACACATTTCAAGACACAAGTTTTGTTGATATGCTGCTGATAGTCCAGTGTAACTGTTTGCCTTGTGGTTTTAATTATTCTAAAGACAGCCCAGGGATCATTTACCCAGAGCTAATGGGTTTATGGGCTCTTTAAGAAGCATGATAAGCCCACAGATGTGGCAGGGAATGGCACGGGGGTCAGAGCCACCGTGGGGGCCTACACTCTGGAGGATGAGGAGGTCGTAGGGAAGGGTTTATCCAGCAGCCTCCAGCCTCTTAATTATCACATGGCCGTTAGGATAGCTGTGTTCTGTGTAAACATCCCTGTTTTCTCTGGAGGGGACTCTGATCTGGAGAGCACAGTCCACAGCCTGGAGAGCTGCTTCCTGGCTTTGCAGCCGCACACCCAAGGACAGGGCTGGACGGCTGGTGCGGAGAGCAGGCCCTGAGGGCCCGCGTCCCTGATCCCCCCAAGCCCTGGCATCTACCCCGGCAGCCACCCCCCGTGCCTGCCAGCCCCCACCATGGCAGTGCCTCAGGAGACCACAGCTGTTCCGCTCTCCTCGTGCCAGTGCCTGCCTTGCCAGACCTCCTGCCAGCCCTGGGCCCGCTTGAGCCAGGGTGGAAGCTGGGCAGCTGGAACAGGACAGCCTGCAGCTACTTATATCAGCTAAAATGACAACGCCTTGGCTACATAAAGAGCTTTTGGTTGCCACCAAGTCCTGCACCAGGAACTAGGCACAGTGTTGGCACTGTCTTGGTCATCAGCTGCACAGCTCACAGCGAACATACCTGGGCCTCTCCAGAGCCAGGAGGACGACCTCTCCCATGGCTGCAACTTCCTAGGTGCAGTGCTTTTACCTGGATAGCAAGTTTGGAGGGTTTGAAACTGCACCAGGATGTTTTAGGCTCAACTCTCACTTAGCATTGATCTAACACAAAGTCACAGCTGCTGTTCCTGCATCATATCAGAAAAAGGTGGGTAGGAATCTGGGCTCTTCTATAAAGACTGTGTTACGCAATGTTAAGCATAATTTCTTTTAGAACACCACTTGTTAATAATTCTAGATAATTGTATTTTAGGGATTAAACATAATGAACTTACTGTATAAACTCTGGAAACATTTTGCAGGCAGAAGATGATTTTATCTAGAATATGAAAGGTACAGGTACAGAACGCAGGAAGCCCTAGGAGGAAGATGCCAACAGTATTTTAGGATTCAAAGTTAAAAACAAATTTAAATTGCCTGAAAATGCAACAGGTCGATTGCCCCTACACTCGACAAAAGTAGGAGGTCAGCAGCTTCACAGACACCAACACAGTCACCCTCTGTCAGGAGCAGAAGAGCCATCAGACTTGCCAGCTGCAAAGAAGTCTTTGCAGTTCATGTGCACCTTAAGAAAGGGATCAGGCCTGCTACATTATAAGTTTCTCCTTCTTTGCGAGAGACTCTATCAATTTTGCAGAGGTTTTCAGCCCATTATCACATTACAGGTAGACAGTTGTCATAAAGCATTAGATCTAAGTAAGGCTGACAGCATAACTGCAGGCTAGCTCCAGGCTTGGCAGTCTGTGCAGCACCTGCAGGCGCAGGACCAGAGTGTGCTCCATCAAGAGACAGGCTGGTGTAATCTGCTGTGAATCACTTTGAATTGCTGCCCTTAATTGACAGTGCACTCAAGACCTGCCTCACTATGTAGACAAAACTCTAAGTACTAGTACACACACAGTCTTGCCAGAAACCTGCTTGCCCTCAGATGAGCAATGGCTACGGACTCACCTTTTTCACTAGAGCAAGAGCTCTGTATTTTGCTCTGCTCCTTCATTATTGCAGGCTCATCAGCACCACGAGAATAAGCAAGAACAATGTTTCTCCTAAAAATTGTTGGGGGTTTATGGAGGAAGAGGAGGGTAGGGATTGAGCAGTCCATGTGCTGCTGTCCTGGGGGAAAGGACATTACACACACACTTCAGACAGGATCAGAAAGCCCAGACCTTGGAGAAGTGTACAACCAGTATCAAAGAGCTGTGGGACAAGACCCTTGAGGTAAGATGGCAACACCCTCTCTCTTTGGGGATACCAACATCCCAATTCAGGTTTCTCAGCATGTTTTCTTATATAGTATACAGGGGAAAACACAACCAGGTGATACAGATGGCAGAGGACAGATGTCATAATTGTCATCCTTGCACTCCACCATGAGCCTAATCCTGCTCCCTCCAAGTCAGCTATCATTTGCCAGAGATTTAAATAGTCAGGTGCTAAAATTTCCTTGGCCAGGTGAAGAGGATTCCTCTTATTACTGCTGTCCCAAGTCACCTCCTGAACAAACTCTCACCTCCTTATGTCCCAAACTAGGTTGTAAGATGGACGCTTCCGTTGGCTTCAAAGTTTGTTGTTGTCATTGATGTCAGAATTTTAAGGGCCTTTTAGACCCAAATTCTCACTTGTGCTCTCTTGGAAGCCTCAAAAAATTGAAACTGAAAGTGCTTAAATGCCTGTTTCCCTGCTGCCAACAGAGGATGTAGAAAGGCCAGGAAGCAAAGGGGATTCGGGCCTTAGAGGCTCCTTAAGAGTCTCAGTTTTTTAATTAAAGTTCCAAAAACATTTGCTGAAAGGATTAGGGGGAAACACAGAGCATGCTGGGTGGGACATTCTGGTTGTTGAGCCAAGTCCCTTCTCTGCCACAGATGCAGTTGCTGGCTTCCTGGGGAGAAGCCAGCTGAAAGAAAAGCCATAAAGAGATTGCATGGCTGAAGGAGCAGTTTCCATGACCAGACAAACCCTTCTCCTTATTCATTCAAAGTTTGCAGGGCCCAGACTACAGTACCTGACCAGACTGGCAGCAGCTTCCTCAGAGCCACATGATCTACCCAGAGCTGCCTGCTGCATCCTGCACAGGCTCTGCCTCCCTCAGCACCCACAGGGATCCCTCAGCATCCAGTCCCATCTCCTTAGCATTTGTTTAACCCCACATGTTCATTTCAAGGGCCAATTTGTATGAGGGACCACCAGCAACAAACGGCAGATCTGGTTTAAGACTTGGTCTGAAGGCATTTAGATAGAAGAATAATCGCACAGGGATGTGGTTTACTCTGGAGAAATAAAGGCTGTGTTTAAATGTCTGAAATTCCTGGTGACTCTAATAATTGTAACCTCCGCCTCAATAAAATGCACAAATAATGTTATTGAAACATTTCCAATCAAAAGGTATTATTTTTGGTTTAAAACATATGCAGTAGTCAGTATTTAAAAGCAAGATGTCTGGGCGGGCTTACCTCTTCCAGGGGAAGAGAAAACTACTGGAACACTGGTTTAGTCTCTTTTCTCTGTTTTTATAGCCGTCTTATTACAACATTATAACCTTCATACAGTTCCTCTGTTGCTTTTTCTTACCAACCAGAAAGCAGCTCCATAGTCATTCACTGAGGAGCTTTTTTACATTAAGGTATGTTTCAGAGCTTGACCTGGGAGGACATCACATCCATGGAGAAGCCCTGTCTCTGCAGTAGCTGAGCATCCTCAGTACCACACAACCCAGTGGGCACCACCAGTGCTCCAAGCCTGGTTATCGTGCCAGTCGAGCAGGCACCAAAGAAGTTCAGGAACCTGAGAGCCCCTTGCCAATTTTGACTTGGCAGATCACAGGGCTATGCAACAGTGGCTTGTAGGATTAAGATTTTCTTTTCAGTGGCATCTTGACACTTTAAGACCTACAAGGAAGTCTCAGAAGGTATAAGCTGGTAAAGTGCCCACCTGCAGCTTTAAGTGCTTAAATATCAAGCCCGTGTATGTCTTCTGAAAAGAGACCTCAGGATCCCCAGCACTCTTGGAATTTTGCCTTGAGCTCTCTGCTGACCTGCATTGCTCACATGAACAAAGTCAGATGCATCTCACAGAAGCTGGCAGAAATTGGGCCAGTGTTTCATGATTCACATGCCTATAGGATTAGTTATAATTAGTGTCTTCAAGTAAGACAATAACTGTATCATGCTATTGCACTCCATGGATGCAGTATCAGCACATATGGAAGACATTTATTACTATAAATATTCGGGCACTTGATAGCTATCCAAAAATATAAAATCAGGTTAATCATTCTATCCTACAATCCCTGGCAAGAGATTTGAACTCAGGTTTTTCTGGCTCAACTTAAAGTTTCACATATATGATCACTTCTGCCAGCTGGCAGCACTAAAATCTTAGGCTAAAGTCGTTCCCCAGGAGCCAAATCTATCTGCACAGTAACGTTACAGAGCTTAGCTTTTTGCATGCCATACACTACCTAAAGATATCTTGCTGTTGCATAGAACTATGAAAGTTTATGTAGGCCAGATAGAAGAATTACTTTTCTTTTCAGAGTTAATCGTTAACATCTCTCAGGGATATAAACAACTGAGGTTATTGTCTTATTTCCAAAGGTTGCCCTGGGGCAAATGAAATACTTAATTTGCCACATAATACAAGGGTAGCTATACTATAATGTCCCCACATTCATACATGTAAAGTTGTTCCCAAAAATAGAGGAAGAATAGATAAAATGGAAGACAAAATTTCTGAAGAATGTATAGCTACCCATCGGAGCAAAGGCATGAGAGAATAAACTAACAAACCTCCCTTTTAAAAAGCCACTCAGCAACAGGAGCATCAGTGGTTATTTGACTTCCAGTAACACAGCACGCCATCCTTGGATTCATCAAGTCCCCACAAATGCAATAAAATTCAATGGCCATTTTACAATCTATTAGGTGTCATAAAAGCTACAAGACCCATGTATTCCTCTCCAGTCCTGCTCTTCAAGGGAAACTGCTGGGTTTTGAGTGCACTCAGCTCATGATTTGGGAAGTTACAGCAAATTCAGGCCCACCCAGCACCAGAGAACACACAGGTCTGGGGCCAGGACAGCTACTTTCACAGGACACAGAGTCAGAGCTAAAAAAAAAAAAAAAAAAAAAAAAAGGCATTGAAGGATCAGTGCCAGCCCAGCATGGAGGCACCCCTGTGGGGAGTTTCTTGAAGTGGGAGGCAGGCGCAGAACCAGCAGGACCCACACACAGCTAAAGCCACCAGCAGGAACCAAGCTGGCTCTTTGCAGAGGCTCTGTGTCACATCTGTGCCCCATCCTTCAGTGCATCCCAGAGTGGATGTACTACCCAGGTTATTGCATCAGCCATCAGCTTATGGACAGTTGACAGGAACCAGAAAAGATGGTGGAACCTTATTGCAGATGATCACAAAAAGAGAACAGCAACAGACAGCTGGACACAGTGATGCTGCTGTCTCTCTGGGATGGAGATTCCCTGCAGTCACAGATAGCTGCTCAAGTGTTTGCCTTTAAAACTTTTTTTTAATGAGTGGTGTCAACCTGACATCCTTGAAGAACAAAACTTTCCTGTATCATCACAATACCAAGGTGCCAAGTCGATAAACACCCTCACTCTGAGCCACGTGCAAAAAGGCTGAAGCAAGTGAACACATATAATGTTTTTACACTACATAACACAGGACCTCATGGCCCCTCCTTTCACTGGGAAGACTCAAGTAACTCAAATAACCTGACCAAGGAGGTTCAAATTTCCCTTTTTTAGCCTTCATCTATTTTACAGCATAGAGACTCACCCCCACCATCTCACATCTGTGCTCAGATGGCATCCAGGCTCCTCCATCAGAATGCTGCAGGTATCCCAGTCTCCCCTGCTTGCCATGGCAGGTCAGCACATACCCACAAGTTGCAGAGCTCCCAGGAGACCACCTCTCTCTCTTGCCTTGCCTGACACTCTCCTCTGAGCCCTTCACCACCTGCTAAGTAAAGAGAGCTGCCTCAAGCCCTGGCAACAAGACAGTGGGCTGAGCTAGCTAAGCCTCCTCACAAACACCCCTTGAGGCATTTAAGTGAGCGGCCCCATCCCACACACCCACCTGGGTCAGGTCCTAGAGCTGAGTGAACCCCTCCCTAGGCTGAGCTGCTGCTCTAAAACACCTCCACCTCACAGTTCGAGCAATGTGCCTCTCCCTGCACACCACTGTTCTTTGGGCCAGGGGACAAAATAGCCAGGGCACTACACTGTAAGTTCTGTAGCTCAGCTGGGAAGGCTGGATCACCAGCTGGATATTGCAGTGGTTGATGTGCTCCTTTACACGGCCAGACGTGCAGTATATACTGCATTTTACCACATACGTACATTTGCAAGACAATGCGTTCTTTTTATCCATACAGCCTTAACTAACGTTGATCATGCATCATAAAAAAGAAACAATTTGCAGAGGGTAGATGCCTGTTAATCATAAGCTAAAGGGGAAAGGAAAAATTTTAAGTGATATATAAAGGGAGGAAGTGACTCAGTGGGTGGGAGGGAGGGGACAAGCATTCCAGACAGATGGGACATGAATAACTTTTCCATCTCCCTCTCTCTCTTCTCTCCCAAGTCTTGCAGGAACTGCTGTGTTGAAATAGTCAGTCATTAACTATTTGATGAGGTTTTAAAATCTGAACTGAATTCTCTGGATGTAACCAACTATTATTACAGGGTCTGCATCATAGCAATGCAAGTGTTGGAGCCCTTTGGCAAGCCATAGTGGTGAGGGCAGGACGGAGCACTCTGGAGGAAAAGCCACTAAATGGCGTCAGCTGTGTAGCTCTGCACAGCCCTGGAAATGCTGAAGGAATCAGAGCAGTAGTGATTAGGGAGTCTGCAGACCCACTGTGACCAAGCAACAGGGCCTCCATCCGCACAGCCGGCAAAAGTGCTGATACCCTGACACTGCTCATCCCGCGGGACAGCTGGGCCCCGGGCACGCTGGGTGAAGGTCACCCTGGAGGAAACCGCTGTGCTCCTCCCAAAACCCTCTGGAGTTTGCTGTCCTCCTGCAGGGCAGTCGCCGGGGCAGAGTCTCCCACTTAACAGCATCCACCTTTTCAGAGGGCTGGGGTACAGCAAAAATGCCCTTTTGGTGCCAGTTCAAGAGCAGGATTCAGACCATGGGGAACCTCTCCTGCTCAGTCCACCTTATGCTGCACAAACAGGCTCTGAGAAAACCTGAATGAAGCATTTCCCTTCATGGATGCCAAAGGCTAATTGACCAGCATGAGACCTGCTGAACTTGGTGGAACCAGGGTGGATATAATCACTCAAGAGAGCCAATAACCAATTAACTGAATGGCTCCAGCAGTTTTGAGGTCTGCCTTTTTGTTCAAGAGCAAATCAAAGATCAATTTCCTAATAAGCTTTGTAATATCTGCTATTCCTTCTCATTATTATTATTAGCATTGCAGCAGCGTTTTGTGCATATAATGAAAGAGTAAGATGAGTTGGAATGGCCTCAGTGGAAGGAAAGAAGTGGGCAAATTCTCAAGCCAAAAAAACACATACACATCCACACATATATACATAAACCAGGAATGCTGTACAAGCCCTCCATAGCACAGGCCAGGTCGTGAGGGGTTTCTGACCACAAAATACGAGTCTACCCCTGCCGATAACTTTTGCCAGTTTATCAGGTTTTGCACAAGGAAAAGCAAAAAACTTGATTACAGTCATCAAGCGTTGCAGCGTCATGGTTCAGCTTGGCCTTCCCGGCACTGCTGCGTTGTCCCGTGAGCTCGGTCAGTTGCTGCCCGCAGGCAGAAAGCAGTGGGAGCCAGCTGGGAATTGCATGGCAGCCCACAGCCCAGCTGCTCCTGGCCCTGTCGCGGTGACAAAGGACAGCAGGCAGGACACAAGCACATGCTGCCTTCTCCACGGGCCTCTGACAGGGGGATGGGGCAGTAATACCTTCCTCTGCCTCCATCACATCCACCAGAGCCCCAAGAGATGTGCTCCTCAAATCCCATCATTGCATTGCCCTGCAGTTCCCCTATGTGTTTTGCTTTTGAAATTGCAGGTTCCAGCTCTCTCTGCAGCTACACCACCAGCTCAAATCACGTTCTCTTTGTCAGAAAGTCCCCAGTACTCCTTGCAGTCTTCTCTCTTGCAATAAGGCAAGAAAGAGCAGCCCAATGTACAAATTCCTCCCTGCCTCCCACTGCCTCCTCTTCTCCTCCGGTGAAATCAGGGACTCTTGGAGATAACGATCTCACCTTTGAAGATACAAACAGCATCATCTACATTTTTCAGCATCTCCAGCATATTCCATTGTGTGTTATCAGGCAGCCTCTGGTGAGAGTGCAGGTTTCCCTTTTGGATGCATGGCTTTGCATGGCCCTGGGAAAGTCCCCTCCACAACAGCAGAGCAGGAGTGCTTTCATTTCTCTCATGTGCATTTTAGCTTGAGAGTGTTTTACTAGATTGCGCAAGAAGAAAAACATTGCAAAATAAGTCTCTGAAGGAGAAATTGAGAACTCAGGAGGAAGGGGATGATGCTGAAGCCCTTTTTTAGAGGAGCTGTAGCTGGATAATTGTCCAAGATAGACTGGCTTGTTGACTTTCTCACAGCAAAAGGCACAGGGCTGTTTAATTGATTTTAGCCTGTAACTAAACATATACTTCTTTCAATATAATGAACAACAATGCTACAATACTGCTCTCCTAATGTAAATTGATCCATTACAGATGAGTGTTTAGATCAATGTGTGATGTTCTGATTGGAAATAAAACTGTTTGCTCAAGATCACTATAAAGACAATGGGCACTGATAGATGATATTTATGTGACAATGCATGGCTCTTAAAAAGGAGATTGCCAAGACCATGTCCATCAATTATGAAACCAGCATTCATCCGGCTGCCACACAATATTTTGAAAGGCAAGAAGAAAGAGGAAAAGATCCCATTTATTTCTCTGAGCCCCACAGTCCTGCTCACTCTCCAGCACGGAAACGCCTTAGCTCCAGGCTCCGTGGTGTGGGATCCACAACCGCCTGGGCAGGGCACCCAGCACCCGTGGTCATGTAGGGCTGAGTGATGCTGTTCATCTGCCTGCGTTACACTGGGGCTCATTTCCTCCCAGAGCAGCTGGCTTCCACTGGAGAATTGTGCCATGGCCTGTGCCTTGTATGCTCATAGCCCATTTTGTCATCCACCTGCATTTAGAGAGAAGCTAATGGCTCCAGCTACCTTCCCAGTCCGTTGTGATCAATCCACGTGCCTCTCTTGCTGGTAGCTACTCGCTGCGGTCTTTCATTACCTCTCTTGCATGGGGCACTTCTGCTTTTCCCCTTGTGTACTGAGGGAGTTGCTGGAATACGGGCTTGGCTGGACTGTGTCCCAGCCATTCATTACTGGGGCAGCTGCAAGCACTTCTCTTTCTCCTGGGGCTGAGCATCTCCTTCGAAGGGCTCTGTCGGTGCTCGTCGGGGCTCTCGGTGCGATGGGGCTGCGCCACCCGCCGGGGCCCGGTAGCCTCCTACCCGCAGGCAGCGCCACAGCAGCTCGGTGGTGGGCTCGCCCCGGCCGGGAGCAGCCGCCGAGGGGCAGCGCTGGGAGCAGCAGCCGTGCCTGCTACTGCGGATCCAGGCAGCCACAGATGTCCGGGCTGGGACACGGCCGGGCTGGCTCGGCGCGGGGACACCCAGCTTGCGGGGGTTGCAGTTGCTGTCTATGAATATGTTGGGTGGTGGGTGGCCAGAGGTCAGGAAGGGACGCTGGGTGGGGGAAATTAAATGAAAGGACAATGTTGACACAGAACAAATGATGCTAAATGGCTTGTGAAAATAGATCCATTAAGGGAATGATATTCTGCAACAGCCTTTAAATACAAATAGGGGAGACAAATGGCCTTTAAATACAAACAGAGGAGACTTGGTCGGTTTGAGAAACCAAAGGCTGAACCCTGTGGTGAAGGACTGCGTTTGCTGGTCATGTCCTGCTCCACTTCCCTTGCAAGAGTCTCCTTCATGTCAGTGAGACCAATATGCTGCATTTTTTCCTCTCGAGGGCTGACACATTCCAAACACTTCTCTGGTCATCTCTGATCATAAACAGCTGAGGCTGTGATGAGTGTAGAATCTACTTCATCATATGGTAAAGAGAGACCAAGGCTGGACAAACAGGGAACAGTCTGGTAAAGCATGAAAGAGTGCTCTCTCTCCTCTCAAAGCCAAGGGAATGTGGTCCTACTGACCTGGTCAAACTTGGGCCATGGAGAGGTCACCTCTTAAGTGTATTTTTCAGGAAGGTGTTAGGGGACATCATGGCAGTTGTTGCTACTCAGACGCCATGGTTGATGCTCAGGCTACTCAATTATTTCATCCCAGGAGCAGATGTCCCGAGGCCATGACAGAGGAGCTCTGTTGCTCTCAGCATCATTCCAGCTCATGCAAGCTTCCATGGGGTCCTTCCACTTTTTCCCCACTCCCATCCTTGTAAAGAAAAGCACAGCATCAAAGTAGGACAGAGGGGCTGCAGTCCCTCCATGACTGGGGACAAAATGGCTCAGCCGACTTTTGGGTGTCTGAGGAAGGTGCAGCATCACCTCCAGCACTGTGTCCTGCTACCTCAATAGCTCTGCAGTGCACAGAGGAGTGTGACAGGAAACAGATGAGCACTGCAATAGAAAACAGCTTTTCTGTGAGTGGTTGTCCTTTGGGGCAATGCCAGCATTTAACCTTGCACTTTGCAGTCCTATCGTGGCATGAAGCACATCCATTTAAGCACGAGATCACAGACCTGCAGCACACGGGTTAAGAAACAGGCAGACAAAGGCCTGCTGACAACACCTCAAATAAGGCTCAGATTGGTGTCAGCCTCTGGAGGGGTCCACACAGGGGACATTATCCTTCTGTCTCAGAAAGGCTGTGGTCCGTGCATGTGCCCTCAGTTTTAGTTTGGCTGGCCCTCCCTACCCTGAAGGAAGTCAGCTCCTCAGAAAGCCCCAGGTTGAAAGCTGTGCCCAGAGTCACTCAGCGAGGAGACATTGGCTGGTGGCACGTTTAGTCTGGTGCTGTAACAGGAGTAGTGAACACCACCTGCATTTCTGCTCTTGCAAATCAAAACTGTTAAGATTGGTCATAAAAATAAAGTCTCTTTTCTGAGAACACTTCATTGGAGATCTTCACCCCATGCCAAAGAATGTCATTCCTTGTGGCTATGAGATGCAAATCTACAGTTATGTAGCATTTTTGCAGAATAGAACTATGGATACCTTAGCAGTGACAGATACTATCTGTGAGCATTCCAGGATCACTAGCAGCAAATAGCCTTTTCTTTATAAAGCTTCGCTTTCTGTCATTATCTCAATGGACTCCGAAAAGGAGTACAAGGGGGGATTCTGTCACTAGCCAAAGCAAATTTTTCCTTGAAACAGCCTCAGCTGAACAATAAGGCCTCAATTCAGGAAAATTCATTTAATCAGGACAGCTACTTCTGAGGGAAAAAAATATCCTTCACTACCTGGAACTTTCACCCAGAAAGGAAAAGCCTAACAAAAGACAAAACCAGGAAGGGAAAGCCAAATTCCCCTTAGAATATGGTACAGATTTAGTAGGGAGAGAAACCACCATTCAAACAAGCTACTGAGAGCAACAGTGATTTTCCAGCTCCTGAGGTCTTCAAATCAAGACCAGATCCCTTCTGAAGGGCAAATTACACCACTCCTCTTAGGAGGAACCAGCTCTAGCTCCTGCAACTGTACCACGGGACAGAGGGGATGACTCTCACGTTGAGCAAGCGCTGCCTTGCAGGCAGAGCCAGGTTGCAGGGCTGGAGCGTGGTGTGCCTGCTGTGTCCCTGACCCTGGCAGAGGGGAGCGCTCAGGAGAGCCTTCCAGAGACAGACCTGCCAGGGAGCAGCAGCCACAACTCACAGCTCGGCAGGTGAGCCTCACTTTGCCTCCCCCCTGGCTCTAGCGAGCCACACCTGCCTGTCAAGCAGATCCAGCGCTCACTCATCAACAACCAAAAATTTTGGAAGGAGGGGAAAGCCTGCAGAAATCTGCACTTGAACTGCTGCTGTCTCTCCCTCACCCGAATCCTCTCTTTGCCTGAGGTAGGGCTGACTCACCCAGAGCACGCTCTGCAGTTGGCAAGCTCCCCACCGCCCACACCACCGCCAAGGAGTGAGCACACAGGTTTCCTGCCATCCCAGAGAGATGGGGCTTTCACACTCCTGCACTGTCTGTATGTGAGCAAAAAGAAGGGGGTCTTGGCAGGGATGCCAGGGCCACCTCTTTCCATCCTTGCTTCTGTGAACTTTTCCAAAGGTTTCAAGGGTGGCCTGCATTTGCTGTTCCCTGTTGGCTTTGTCACATTGCCTGCTCCCCAAGTCTCAGGCTGCCAGCGTCTCTCCCCTGGATGACTTGGCTTGTGTTATTTTGTGTTAAAACCGGTATGTTTTTTTAATGGCTATAAATAAGTTAAAACTGCATCTTTAATTAATCACTGCACTTTATATTGTAAGTGGAGATTTTTTGTAATGATTCGTTTATGATTTTAAGATGCCATTTGCTCACTGTCAGATGTATCCAGCTTTTATCCCTTTGTGTTTAACAGGTTCAGGATAAAAACAAAATTTCATCAATGAAGGATTTTAATCCATTTAGTTTAGAGCAAATCATTGGTTTTTAAGTAAGTGGAAAGAGATCGAGTGGATACTTTTATCTAAGCAACAATGAACTTGAGACACTAGTCAGTATGTTCATCATCTTAAAACATTTTAAACTAATCTTAACATGTTTATTTTTCACTGACACAGGTTTGAAATTGGAAATACATATGTCTGGATGACTAAAACATGAACAACAAATAGGAGCAGCAGCATGTAAAGTATAGAGAAGTAGAAGCATTAATAGAAATATTTCTGCTATAGCAGCTATTAAATGATTTTTTTTTTACGGTTTGGAAGAAGAACCCATATGTTTATAGGATTTTTCCCCCCAATTAAAATATGTGTGTATGAGCGTATCTTTCTCTAAATATTATTTAGCTACACACACAACAGGGCTCATGTATAAAATTCTCCACCAGTGAAGTAAGAGCTGCTTCTCCTTTTGTTTCTTGTCCTACTGGCAGGCAGAAAGGACATCAATCCAACACCATCAGCACCTTCACAGCACCTGCAGGTGCAGTTTTGAAGGCCAGTTCATGCCCTCTGCCACCTCCCACGCCCTTGAAGGCCAGCGAGGCCCCAGCCTTGGGCCATCTACCCAGAGTGCGGGGCAGAGGCAGCACAGAGCCAGGCACCAGACCTGCCCGTGCCAGCCGAGTGCTCCCGTGGGAAGGGCACAGGTAGCCCAGGACCCCGCAGAGGTGAGTGCAGAGAGAGCAGTTGTGCACCCCAGCAAACAGCACTCCACAAAATGCTGCTGTGCACAGCTTCCAGGGGCCCGGGCATTCCCCGAGCACACAGAAAGAGACTTGGTTTTATTTGGTCTCAGATTAAATACAAGTGGCACGCAGGTGGCTGGGTACCCAAAGATGTGGTTGTTCCTTCACCCCCCCCTTATTTTTTTTCTCAAGAGAGCACATAGATATTTTTTACAAGATATAAATAAGCCACAAAAAAGGGAAGAACTATTGTATTGGAACAGAAGGAAAAATAATAAATGCTTTTGAAAATTGCTCTACCTCAATTCCTAGACAACTCAAGTCTGACGTGTAGTATATGCTTTGTCTGCTAGGATTGAATCCAGGCACTTACCACTTTCTTAGCTTAAGAATTCTGAGCAATTTTTTCCATTTATCTGTATTCTTCCCAAAAACATTTCACACATTTCTCAGATACATCAATCCTTCCGGCATTCCTCTACGCACTCAGTAGGATGCCCTGCTATAAATATAATAAAGCCTTTTATTATGTCCATTAACCATGGACATGTGTGCTCCAAAAGTTTCATGACACGCAGTCATTTGTGGCTTTTTAATTATAAACAGAAAAAATCTACCAGCAAAAGAAGACAGTAGACTGGAAGTGGATCTTTATGTGTGTGTTTTGAGCATATTCTCCGGCAGGCTGAAGGCACCCCCACCCTCCTCCTGGTCCCACCAGAAACACCCTGTGCGTGCCCCTACGTGTGCACAGAAAGCCAGTAACACAACAGGTTCGTCCTGCTGATGCAGATGTGTCAGCTGTGCCAGCTCCAGGAGACTTATGCAGGTTTTCATCACCCAGTAACACCGATCAAAGCTTTTTTCGGCAGGCAAATATGCCCCCATCGTACTGCAGACCTTGTTCCACTTGAACTCAGGAGAACAGAAAAAAGGCCCAGTAAATTACTTGACAAATTAAGTCATATTTATTGAATGCGTTTTATTTCAACAACCAAAAAATTCTAACAGCCTAACAATGCACATAAGTTAAAAATTAATTATCACTTAGTGATAACGAAGATAAAGTTGATTTACATGGAAAAATGAACATTTACAATATGTTAATCCTTATTCACATTGTTGATACCGCAATAAAACACAATTTGTTTTTTTTATTTTTTATTTCACAAAAAAGGCGGAAAATTGTGCTTTGTTAAGAGGCACTACAAGAAAAGTTTCTTTCTCCAAATAGATATTATATGATGGATATTGAATAAATAGACATATATGCATTGTAATTCGCAAAGTTCTGGCAAGACCACAGGCTAAAATGCCCACAGATTCACTTAGAACCACTGCAAAATTGGCAGTGAAATTAAAAATAAAAAGGCAAGACTCAGCATTGAAAAAATACCTAATAAAATTTTTGGTTGAAGTGTAAAAGATACCAAATGTTGATGCCATCATCAGATGAACAACTTACATAGCTTGGCAAAATTCAGTTTCCTTTCAAATGTATGGAGTGATTTCAGCTACAGGATAAGAAGACAGTTTTGAAAGCGTAGCTCTGAGAGAAACATAAAGCAGCAACCATCGAAATTCTGATTAAAGCTGCAGCATACTACAGAACTAAAGGATGAAGAGCAAAAGGGGCATTAAGTAAGCAACCCACCATAATTTTGCAAAGGTATATGAAATTTATGCAGAGATACTCATGTTTCAAACATTAGCTCTGAAAAAATCTCATAAAAACTCCAGAGGTTACTGAGCAGCTAGAATTAGCTTGTATTGCAACGTCTTCTCCCTGTATATTGTCTGTTCTGAGTAAATATCTACACGTAGAGGTTTGTTTTTCGTTTTTAACTCCTACCTTTTATACCTTTCAAATATATAAATAGTATTAACAGTTATATTACATTGCCTGGTGTAGTAAACAGAAAGTAACTTTCAAAGTGATATTGCATGAGGTCTTTGTCAAGATTACGTGAAAAGCCCATGTGAAAAAAGGAAGAAAAAAAGCCAGAAGCCTTGTTGGTACCGTTACGGCTGCAGTTTACAGGCGTCTGAAATCAATCCAGCTGCAAGGTGAGGTCTTTGTCTCGGAAATCATTGCACGGAAGTGAAAAGTAAATGCTACTTGGCGTCTCTCTCGACAGGGTGCCTCAGAGCGGGCGGATGCTATGGCAGATCGCAGCTTTAGTGCTCAGGCCATCGAAGAGTCAGTCGGGATTGGCTCTGCTCTATGTAACGGAGCCGCTACCTGGGTTCTGCGGAGCCTTCGCCCAGGAGGGCCGGGAGCGCAGGGCCCGGCCGGGAGCGCAGCGCGGCGGCCCCGCACGGAGCGGGACCTGCGGCTGAAAACGCTTCATCGCACGGGCACAGAACGCGGACACGAGCAAGCCCGGCTACAACACAAACACGGGGGAGGCTGCGAGGAGGGCGAGGGGAAGGCAGCAACGCAAACCCTCGGTCTGTCAGCAATTTACCTGGACAGGATTCTTGGGATTGTGGCATTTTGTGTCGCAATGTAACTTTACACTTGTGTGTGTTTGTGTGTTTGTGTGTGTGTGTGTTTCACTTCAGTATAAACAAAAAGCAACAACAAGAAGGAAGCTTATAAATGTTAAGATCTGAAACAGAGAACAGGTAAATAAAATCCACGGTAAAATGTGGTTGATAGTATGAATTCCATACATCAAATCTCAACACATTTATCTTTTTTCTCTTTCTATAAAGACCTCGTTAATGGACAAGTCTTCTATGCACTGCATTTCAGCTTTAGTCATTCTGAATCCCATGAAAACTCATCTGTTCACTACGGAAAGGACTGTCTGGAGAGTGGAACATGCTGTATCCTTTTAAGTGTGCATTGTGTTCAAAGTACTTTTAACTTACTAGTTTTCTTTTTAAGGTGCCCTGATTTGTTTTTCCATTTTCTCTCTTTTTTCCCTCTTTTCTTTTTTTGGCAGTGTTGATTTGGCAGTCTTTAAATACCTCAAAAATTACCCATCAAGTTGCCAGATAGGAAGCCATATAATAATGAAAAAAAAAAATCAGGGATAAACATAGAAAATAAATAGGAATTCAAAAATAGTCACTACACCCTGAGAGCAGGCGGCAGTTTATCAAAAAGCCAAAGCAACTCATTGTGAAGTGGTTTTAATACATAAACAAGTCTTATCTTTAAAGAACTCATTTCACAGTCTATACTTTCAGGTTGTAAAGTTCCGTCCCATGCAATTTAATATATATATATTTTATGTAAATATATATATACACACACAAAGTTGTAAATTTCCCTTCACTGATTTCATAGGACTTTTTCTTCCCATTTACTTGCTAGCTGTCCCTTTCATAAGTGCAAGATAGATGAAGGCGTAATCCTATGTGACTACAACAATTGCTTCAGTCAAATGCAGGAAGTGTAACACTCGAGTGTCTGTGTCAAGGCGATGTCTGATCGGGCAATGCTGAATTCATTCGGTTTGCACATGGATCATGCGCAACGGAAACAAACAAACAAAAAGTAAAACGAGGGAAAAAATCAAAAATAAAACCAGAAAATCCTTGGATCAATGTATTGCTTTCTGCACTCCTATCTCACATTATCTCTGGTCGATGTCTGCTGGAGCCGCCTTGCTTTTGTCGGGATTCTCCTCCTCAGCCTCTACTTTGTACATTTCCTCAGAGCCTTCCTCACTGTCGTTCTCCTCCGACTCCGTCAGCAGCTCCTCATCCTTGTACTCTGCCACGTCAACCACCGTTCCCAAGTGCTCTTTTAGCTTCCCGTGGTGCTTTACGTGGTAGCGTTGGTTCTGGAAGAATTTGATGATGGTGTGTTTGGGGAGATCCAGCTGAGCAGAGAGGGTGTGGATGGCTTCCTGATCAGGGTAGAGACCCACGTCGTGAATAAAGCTTTGAAGGATACCTAGAGCTTCCAAGGAGATCTTGGTACGGGATCTTGGCTTTTTGGCACAACTGTCCTCAGCAGGTGGAGGAGGAGCCTCTTCTCTAGGTGGGGAATTCTCCTTGGCAGGCTGGGACTGCTGTCTGTGCAGCACCTATAAGATCAAACAGACACACACTTCACATGCTGACCCTCTCGGTGCTTGACATAAGGGCACTGTACAGGTATGTACACAGGACCTACTTTGTTTTGGTCAAGAAAAGTACACATGAAAAGTTAATATGCATTGTCCAGTGCCTTTCTCACCCGTCACACACCTACACCAGTAACTACAGACTGAAAGGAGAAAGTGACGTAAAAGGCAAACAATATAAAATAAATGTAAAACCACAAAATAAATAAGAAATACAAAATGCAAGTAATAAAAAGAAGTATCAAATAGCCAAAATAAAAGTTAAGTCAAAAGGTATTATAGTCTCATTGTCATGACTGGCCAGTTGTCCCATCTCAGAAAAGTCATTCTCCTGCTTTGCTCCTCTTTTCCCCATCCTTGTTTCCTCTCATCTTTTCCGGCTAGACACTTAGACCATTTCTTCAAGATGTACCACAAAGGCCTAGGCACATTTGGGATTATCAGGTGCTACTTTATGAATAATGATTCTGCATTAAAATCCATCACTGCTATTTTATGGAAGAAAAAAAATAATAGAAGTGCAGAGATTTGTTAAGATTTCCCTTCTCTCAAGAGAGACAGCATAGTCAATTCAGTTGCTTCACACAGGTGGCTTTAATGTGTCTCCTGAACAGATTTCTCTGTATTACATCTGTAGTAATTTCACTAGTTGAGGAGTTCTGAGTTCAAATAATTATAGCCCGCCATTCTGAGACACCCTCTGGGCAAACACACTTTGCAGTCTTGTAACAGATTTTCACCCACAGTATCTCCTTTTTGGCAAGTTTAAAGAAAGCATATGTAGCTCTTAATCTTCCTAACAGCCACTTAAAATGACTAAGAAAGGGCCTCGTGCAGCCCTTATTCCAGGGGAAAAAATACCTGCTTTGAATTGTTCAAAACACAGAGGAGCTCCATATGCTTTCTTTAAAACCAAATCTATACAAGAGAGATTAACAGAAAAAATCCCCTACAGGATTGAGGGCTGGATTTGCCCAGAGGTTTCTTCAGATGAAGGGAAATAATTATTAGAGCTTGACACTCAAAGCTAACAAAATCAATATGGATAACTATTTTCTTCCACAAGTAAGAGGGAATTCTGGCTCTTTAACCAAGAAGAAAATGTCTTTGCTGTGAACTGTAACATCCGGAGAATCAACCCTACATTAAAGCTCCCAAAAAAAAAAAAAAAAAAAGGCAAGGATAAATAATGGAAATGTGCTGAGAACTTGCACTGAATTTTACACACATACCGAGCCCCCAGTAAAATGCTACACTAGTCAAGTTATTACCGCAAGAGGGAATATCCACCGCTGTGGAATATCAGCCTGTTACGCAAATAAATGAAAAGGCTCTGTGCCGAAGAGCCCTTTATTCATGTCCTTCGTCAAACGTTCCTGCCATAACAGTTTGTAACATCAGTGATCTCCAGTCACAGCTTTTGGGAAGCAGATCGCGGTCCCCAGGCACTGCCCACCACAGCGTGGCCGAGGAGCTGAGCCTGCCGGGGATGCTGTGACAGTGGCCCGGCTGCACCTGCCAGGTCCCTGCTGCCCCGCGGGGCTGCGGTTCCCCGGGCACAGAGGCAGGACCCAGTACCACGTCCCGGTACTACATTCCGGTACCACATCCCGGTACCACGTCCCAGTGCCATGTCGCGGTGCCTCGGTAAGCGGCGGGGTGTGAGTGAGGGCCGGCGGTGCGGGCACACAGCTGCACACAGTGCTGCTGGCAGCGCTGCCCGCTGTCCCCACGGGCACAGCCATGCAGGCACAGCGGCAGGAACACTCCAACAAGGAGCAGCTCCACACGGACAGCCAAGAGCAGGTGCCAGCACAGGGCTTGCCATTCCGTGGGCAAGAGCCGCTGCTGGGCAGAAACACTGCAAACTTGTTTTGGTGCCAATATGTACATTTTCCTCCCAAGCACGTAAGTACTGAGGGTGCCATAGAAATGGCTAACCAAGGAGCGGGGGAAAAGGGGGAGCTCAAATGGAAATGACAGATACTCTGGCTTATGTTTTATTACATCTCTTGTAATAAAAGAGCATAATGTTCCAATGAATGGAATCGCTCAGCTGCTCTTTGAGGATTTCTTTTTTGCCCATGGATTGCTTTCAAAGAGAAGGGCTGACATTTCCAAATAGAGGGTTACAGATGAGGGTGGGATCCGTACCTACGTCAGCAGGGAGCGCTGAAAGCAGCAGAGCCAGGATCGCTGGCTCTAGTCAGGGACCAAGCCCCATAAATTTGTCACACAGACCCTACCTAATCTCCCCTGTTGTGGCTTCTGGTCCTGTCCCCTGACAAAGTAAGGCCCAGAGCAGCCAAAATCAAAAGGCTTTAACAGCACAAATAAACTGCCAGGGAACTTACAGACAGCGTCACACAAAAAGCCACAAGTAGCACTGCGAATCAGAAGCTGGATTCAAGTAGCAGCTAACAGAGATAGAAACACGTCCAGAAAGGGTGCGAATTACTCCGTTCATTCTTGTTGGAGTTGGAAGGGGGGCTTTTTTTTCCCTTTTCAGTTGACAAATAGCATGAGAAATGATCCAGCTTGAAAAATGTTACAAGACTTCCAATCAAATATAATGATGAAAAAAATCCAACAATACGGGATCAGCAGCAGTAAAATGTTTAATTTGAAGGAGACGAAGAGATGCCTACAGCATCTATAAAGCAATCAACCAAAGAGAAGGCTGAGTGCGGGAGGGAAGAATAATTTCAATTAACCCTTTCTTTTCCAGAGTGACCTCTCCACCTTCTCCAGAAGAGAAAATGCAAAACCTGGGCTTTATCAGTGTAAAATACTAGAAAAATATTGTATTTTATTTAATCTCCTGTTATCCTAGGTAATGAAAAAAAAAGCTGCTCTTCTAACTGATAAATCTCATTATTTTATTAACTTCTAGGGGCTTCCTCTGGATTGCCGGTGGGATTAACAAAGGATTTCAGCCACGCTATATTTTTCAGCAACAGAACTTTAGCCATAGAGAGAGATGGATAAATGCACACAATGTCCTTCAGATCTGGGCTGTAGTCAGTTTTGCAATTCTTTCTGACAAGACAGGCTATTTAGCACAAAAGAGCACGCTTTTCTATGCAAACCAGATCAACTGCTGAGCACACGGTACAATATGAAATCTAAATTACCTTTATATTAAATATTTGCTTTCAACTACACTTGATTGACGAGCATGCTGGCCAATTTGAGTGATTGGCTTACTTCATGTCTGGCTCTGCATGCCACAGCCTCACAGAGGAAATGGACCATTTTCGGAGTTCCAGATTTTCAGATTTTGGGTCATTATTAGGCTTCTACATGTGCAGGTAAAGTTTACAGCAGCTTCACACATTGCTGTGCACACTCTGCCACATCACTTTGGGGTTTGGCTCAGTGCTGCTCTGCCTCTACACTGCCAAGAAGGAAACGTCCCTGATCTTCCATGTACAGGGTGCAGCACATTTCCCAGTGCAGGTGAACCCTCAGTGGTGGCCAGACCTACCACAAAGCACCATGGATATGATTGGGCTTCTGAGATAGGGGATAACAACAATGGCCACGCTCAGCTTTCCTTTTCCCAGGAAAGCTGGTGCTGGGCTCAGAAGGGTACACTTTGTGTCACAGGTGGCCCATGCCCCCCTTCCCCACTCTCTTCTCTGACCCCCATGCCATTCCCCACTGCTCCCCAGCCGCAGGTGGGGCAGCCTCCTCCTCCTCCACAGCCAGCACCATCTGGAGCTGACTTCCCTTCCCCTTCCTGACTTCTCATCTACTTTCAAATTAAATGTGAAGATACAGATTTCCTTCCATGCCCAGAGGACTTATTCTTTTCATTCCTTCAAGAGATTTAATTTTTAAACTCTATAGGCATGGCTGCCTTTCAACATTTGAGAACAGAGCACCTCTGGAAGATGCTGCTTCATGAAGGTTCATTCAGGTAGACTTTCTCCTCACAGACAAACGTATCTTTTTGAAACAAATTCACCAGCCTTGGTAGAAAACTTGCAAGAAAATGACTGTGATGGAAGTTGACTTTAAATGATAAAGTGACTGGTCTTAGATCGCCTTGTACTAAAATATGATTTGAAGGCCACAATGAAAAGCAGCTGGAAGCCATGTGTAAAATATAATAGTACATGCCTACAGGGAAGGAAGTGAGATATTGAATGATTAAATTTAGGGGAGTATATAATGTAGTGTATCATTACGGGAGTGATCAGGATTATTTGTAATAAGCTAAGGGTTTGTGGTCTATCTAAAATCCAAAGCCAAGAATTATCGGGGGGAAGGGACTGTTGCACTGTTTTACACGTATCTACTCCCATGTCTCCGGGTGCTCCCGCAGGAGAAACCTGACTTTGGCGTTCCCACAGAAAAGAGAGGTGAGCGGACCCAAACTGAAAGATGAACGTCATGTAATTGAAGTCTGTGCCTGTACTGTATTTAATTTTGGCTGGATTCACTATGCCACTGATGTTTGTTTCCATTTCCACCCACTTTCTAGCTAGAACTACACACATTGGTGAGTGGCTAAGGGAGCCAAGCAGGATGCTCGAGCGGGGAACACACACACAGCCGGGCACCACCAGCAGTGAGGCACCAGCCGACAACACTGGCTCTGTGACACATCACCCTCCATTGCCTGGACAGCCTTTGCAGCACACTGGAATCAGGAATTGCATTTCTACGTGAAAACCCCAAGCTCTTTTGTTTCCTAGTATGGTTCTGCCCTTCCCTTTGCAGAGAGGATCAGTCACATGAGCTCCCTTCCCCAGGGATTTGCGGAGATGATGAGGTGCCCCTTGCTAAGAGAAGCACCAAAAGTTACATTCTTGAACGACTGTGCATTTGCAACAGGGACTGCCCTTGTTGAACAGACACCACCTGCCTCTGCGCACGAACAGCGTGAGCACTGACAGGTACCTTGATGGCATGTGGTGGTCAATACTGATTTTCATAACCCAACCCATATTGAAGTTGAATGGATTGGCCTTCTATTTGCCAGAGGAGGTTTAAATTGGAGATTAGAAAAGATTTCGTCACTGAAAGGGTTGTAAAGTATTGAAACAGGCTACCCAGGGAAGTGGTGGAGTCACCATCCCTAGAGGTACTTAAAATATGTGTAGATGTGGCACTTAGACACAAGGTTTAGTGGTGGATTTGGCATTGGTGGGTTAATGGTTGGACTCAATAATCTTACAGGTCTTTTCCAAACCAAATAATTCTACCAATCTGTTCTCAGTGGTGCGAAGGGGTCTTACCTTTCAGCTTTTCTTCACATTTACATTGTTCTCACAGCCAGCCGTAACACTGTATCACATCAAGGACTTCTATGCCAAAGACAACAAGATACTAGCCTGCTTAAGGACCCCAAAATAAAGCCAGGGAGAACTAACACCAGTCCTCTATTACTGCCCTTACAAGAGTTCACGGCTCATCAGCAGGAGTTGCCACCAGTTTGACTCCATGCAAAAACAATTCATCACGCCCCTCCTGTCAGCAAGCCGCTGGAAAAGCTCCTTCCCCATGGCCAGCTGAAGTCAAAGGCAGGGCAGAAGATAGGCCTAAACAAAGTCTTCAGCTGGATTTTACTGAGCAACACCTCACCTCTGTAAACTGAGAGCCCCCAGGCAGTGTCTAGCTATCCTGGTTAAGAGTTTACTGAAGAGACAAACTCCCTTTTGTTGCAACAAAATCTTATACTGAGAAGGAGGCGCTGTCCTTCTTAGCAGTTTACAGGAATAATCTGCAGGAGATTATTCAAATAAACAGCCTTACACGCCCTAGTCCTGGTCTCTCTTCACATATAGAAATGTGCAAGAAGAGAAGAGAAGCAGCAGCTGCCATAACCAGGCTTGCACCCTGACAGCCTCCCAGGCCGGGGCTCGCAGGGTAAGAGCATTAATTACACACAATCACTGTGCCAAGACTCTTTACAGGTTTCTAGGAATGTCTGTACAAGAAACTGTAGCAGAAGTTACAATTTGCACCTGTGTTCATTTCTTTCCTATTAAAAATGTGGTTCTTAGACTACTCTTTTTTTCTCCCTTGCAAAAACACATTCATTTGGGTAAACACTGCAGCACTAGTCACAGCACCAAAGGAAGTATTTTCTTTGGGCTCATTCTCAGAGTGATTTCACACCTTGACACCATAAAGCTGTGTTAAAGACTGTGGTTTAGTTTCCTTGCTTTTCTTGGATTATACAGTATCCTAAGGTCAAAACTCAGGGAAATCCAAAACTGTTATTAAAAAAGAAAAAGTATCTATGAAGTGACGACAAATTGCAGACTACAGGTGTTAGATTACATTTTGACTCCAGGCAG
Source organism: Callaeas wilsoni (assembly GCA_013398955.1). Classification (NCBI taxonomy): domain Eukaryota; kingdom Metazoa; phylum Chordata; class Aves; order Passeriformes; family Callaeidae; genus Callaeas; species Callaeas wilsoni. The sequence continues at coordinate 283,507 of VWPU01007464.1, forward strand.
GTTTAATATACTTTAGTTTCCTTTTACAATTGCCCTTAGCAGGTACTGTTATCGGTAAGGGATTTAAAAAAATATATGGTACTCAATAAAAGAAGACCGTGTCAAAAAAAATCAATACGAGCGTGCAAAATGGTAGGAAGTCTGACATGGATAAATATGTTCACTTTCATCTAACTTCAGTCTGAGCTTCTTTTAATTTTGTAGCTCAAAAGCTGGCCGCACATCCTGTGCATTTTCCAATGCAGCTTAGTAATTGCTTCACAAGAGTAAACACCCTTATTAGAGATAATTATAATACTTCTCTGTGATATGATGCACCCCACCCCATGAACACCAGACCGAACCAGCCAACCAGAACTGGTGGCTACACCACCTCGTAAGCCAGCAGCCCTGGCTCCCATTCATTTTGTCTGCAAAGACAAAGCAGTCACACAGGAAAAAAATCCCCCAAATATTCAGGCCTTTCCTATCAGCCTTCATCTGCTCCTGGTGGATCCAGAATATTGGATCAGACATACCCTGTGTCCTAAATCTATCCGCTCTGAGGTACAAGTCACACTCCGAGCTACACAAAAAAGGACTTGGAGAGAACTCTTGAAGAGAGAAATGAGTTCCACAGGGAAGCAGAAGTCAAAGGCAAGTGTGGTTTCCAGGCTGGAATGCAAGCTGGTTGAAGTGATTCATTTCAACATCTTTGGAGCACACTCGCCACATGCTTCCCTTTGCTTTACGGCGGTTGCCTTGCTCAAGGGCAGGAAATAGGCAGGGATTTGAAAGCATGGCAAGACACAACACCCAGCCTCTGAAACAGCAGCCCCATCCTGCAATTCTCCAGGACCAAACTATACAAAATGGTCAAAAAGGTGACAAAAAAGAAAACAGGAATTTTAAAAAGAAAAAAAAACCACAATGAAACTTTCAGTTGTACATTGCTTTTGGCGTCCCACACAAAGTGATAAGCATAAGCAAAACACAATTAATCTTGACTCGAAGGCAGGGGGAAGGTGTCTCTCCCCCTCCCCAGCACACACTGCTCCCATTAATGCTAACAGGAGCTTACCATGCATCAAAGAGCAAATCCACCACAAAACATTTTTAAGTGCTATCATCACTGGAGATAAAATATAAATTACAGTCTGATTACACTGCGCAGCTAAGAGGCCACATGTGCAGCATAGCTGGCAATGACAACTTCAGATGACCAGATAACTCTGGGACAGGTCTAAGAGGTTACTGTAAAACATCTGTGCAGAGGAATCTTTCCTTGTCTTTGCTTTCCTTTCAAGAAGCTGTGGCACTGCTGTCTGCACAGTTGTTTGAAGAATGTTTACAAATCAGCTTGACAAAGAGAAAAAAAACTTCTGCCACCACTTGACCACAATCATGATCTTATTCTTCAGTAATGCGTGGTTTATTTCCCTTTCCTGATCTTTGTTAATAGACAGCACGTGCCTACACAATAGCCACTATTTTGTCTGTATAATGTTAAAAAAATAAATCAGAAAACTCTGACAATGCAGAACAGTGTCCCGGTGTTTCCTGGGGTAACTGCTCTCCCTCGAATGCTAACTCAACTCTTCCCACAAAAGCACAGGCACAACTTTCATTGCTGTGCAATTGCCTGAGAACTGGCTGATTTTATGGGGCAGCATAAATGAGCTCATGCTGATGAACACGCATGTATTAGCTCTGAATTTCCCATCTTGGGCTGGTTCAAGCCAGATCCTTAGGATCACTGCAGAGTGGCAGCGACCAGCACTGGGTATGTCTTTCTCTAGCACCTGGCTGCAGCCTGGGAGAGCTGCCAGCAGCTCCTGCCCAGCCCGCAGGTGGAGCCGGCACGTACCTCCCGTGTCTATACGCAACCGGCCGGATCCATTCCGGCTTCTGCTGGCACAAACCGGGGTGCTGGTGACAGAGCGGCCGATGCGGTCAGGAAGTGTTGCACAACCTCGCTGCAGACTCTCTCCTGAAGGCATCGGTGATGGATGGCTCCATTGTCTGGGGATGGGGCACAGCCAGCACAGCTGGCACAGGGGCCAGTTTGCTGCACCCCTGGCAGGCGGGAGGGACTCCGCTGGCCTTGTAGAAGCCACGCGAGTCTCTATTGCCTGTAACCTGTGGCAGCAAGGCAGCCTCCTCCACAAGAGAAAAAGCAACAGCTACAGCCTCATAAACACTGCCCCTCTTCATGGTGATGCTAAGTGGAGTCCCCTCAAGTGGGACTTTCAACATCTGTGTGCACGTTGAGGGTCACAAACCTTCCAGTTAACACTCACCTTCTCCAAAACAAGACCACGAGCTTTGTGGGCCTTGGACTTGCCTCTTCTGTGCTTTCTCTCACAGCCCTAGCGAGGCTCTCTGGGGTGCTATGGTGCGCAGAGCTCTGCTTAGCGTTTCCACATAGAGCCTGAGCTTGGTTGTGGCTGAAGGGAGGGTCTGTCAAAGATTTTGGGTCAGTTCTGCGTTTCCCCATCCCAACCCTAATAATCCTAATGAGGAGCTGGCAGAATGCCACAGGAACTAAGGAGGCAACAAAAGGGTTTTTGGTTTGGTTTTCTGCAGACAAAATACATTGGGTGTCCTCTATGCTTTCTTGTTTAATTAACACTACACATGTTCTCCTTTTCTTTTGAAAGTCAGAAGAGTATTTGTGGGCAGTGTGAGCAAGATCTTCCCTGACAAGCCCCAACCTACAGCCATGCTTAAGGTCAAACTCTAAACCCCTAACTATGGTGGCACGAATGGCGCCACTATAATCATGTTGTTTTCCAGTTACTCAGACCAGGAGTAGGCACTGCATTATTTCAGGAAGGATATGTTTGGATTAGACACTGGATTCTGGTGGGGGGGTAATTATTTGTCCCATCAAACTGTTTTAGGTCCTTACAGATGGCTATTTAGGGTTTCAAGAATACCCAACTGTACTGCTAATTTTTACAATGGGAGCAGTTAGAAGGCAGGAGAACCTGACTGTTATGGTTAGTGAAAATAGCAGATTTGTGCTGATAAAACACTACTCAGCATGTTTCTTGGCTTTTGAGATGTAACCACCAATGCACTTAATAACAGGACTTGTGCAAACTATACTGTGTGAATCAAACACATAAAAGTATAAATATTCCTTTTTTTAGAAAGCAAGTCTTAAAAAGTGCATTATAATCAACTACCATGGTAAAAGCAAAATATCCAGTATTACCACACATGCAACTGGCATAATGTGCTTTATTATACCCTTAGCTTGAAACTGGGTAAATAAAAATCAAATGACCAAAGTGCAGTCTCCTGTACAGATTAGGTCACTGAAGACAGGATGCCGCAGAGAATTAGATCTGAAATCCTTCATCTTCCTGATTAAGCTCTAGAAAAGGCAGGTATGTGCAGAAGACAGAGGAAGCTACATTGGCATCTCACTCCCATGCTGTTGAGCTCCATGTCTCACTACTCTGACCAGTACCTATTTTACAGATTCTAGATGCTGGTAGAAAATGACTTTCTGGAAAGTCAACAGCATGCGCAGTTTATATTCACAGGTTTTTTTGTTCTTTTTTAATAAAACAGTTTCATGTAAGGCCAGAGAGGCAGTATTAGGACAAAGAAGAAGATGACATTGTTATGGCCCTGGGATCCATCCAGCTTTGCTGCTGGCTGCTGTGGGCAACTCCATGGACTGCTGTGTCCTCGGCTGGCTACACACACGTAATCGCAGGGGTAAAGCTCACACTTAACACAAGCCTGCAGCTACTGTAGTCTGTGTGCAACGAGCCCCAGGCTTCTGTTAGAAATGCAAAACACCATTCTTTGCTTCAGTAAGGTTAGGATTGTGTGGCATTTTTCAGTCAAAAATCTTTCGGTCAAAAATGTCGACTGAGTGACATCAAAGTATTGACTAAGTGAAATCTACTTGGCCAAGCTGTTTGCCTGGGGCAGCAGAGGGGTCAATATTCTGACAAAGTTCAAGCAGTTGTTTAGACATTTTTCATGAAACAGCATATTCTGGTTGCTTTTATTCTGAATTATTTTTGCTTTTCAAATTCTTCCTATTTTCCTTCAAAGCATTATGTTGCTTGTTGCTCTAAACTGCCGCAAACCTTTTTTTTATTATTTGAACTGAAAATAATAATTTAGAAAGGACCAACATATTTTTTTCTTTCAGTATTTCAGAAATGTCAGCAACCCCTTTAATTCAGCTCAAGCAGTTCTATAGCTCTAGGCTGTACCACCCAAGGAACAGCAGCTCACAGCCATCTATCTACCCACCTACCTCCTTCACCATCTTATCTACAAAGGGTTGTATTGATGGGAGCTCTGAAAGTACAAAATGTAATGCAGTTTATAAAAGGAGATGGATGTGAATCTTTTCTATCTCAAAATCCAATAAAAGTTATGATTTTTATTGCATGTGGGAGTCCTTTGGTCAGAGTAACACTGATTAGCAGCTTGGCCAGTAAGTCTGATAAAACCAGAAAGTACTTTCGAATATATTCTGGCCAAAGATACCTGGGAGCAAAGCGTGAGTGTTGCAGCTGATGGCCCCAGGGTCACACATGTACTTTGGGATTTCTTCAATAGTTCTGTTCTGTCTGGTCATGGTTTTGTTCCATTCTCTCCAGAAATAACTATTCCAAACCTCTCTTATCCTTGAATGTTTCCAAAAAGGGGGCATCATCTCAAAACTATTCCCCCTCACCTTTCCAACATGCATAAATGAAGCCAAAAAATTTACAGCCTGCTTCAGGCAGGGGTACAGACTGGACTTTAATGGATCCCAAACATAGCAATGCAGCATTCTTACTCCTCATCTCATTTAAACAAGGGAACACCAGGAATAACATTACTCCAAGTCAGCAGTGCTTCCCTGGTGCTAATCAGGCCATTAAAAAGGCATAAGCAGTTTGTTTGACGCAGAGGGACAAAGAGAACCACAGAAATGAATCAAAACCAGGGAAAAATTAGAGATTAAAAGTAATAATACTCCTTCCAGCAAACCACAGTCTGAATGCATGATAAGTGGCTAAAAGACACAATCACTGCAGATCTAGAGACAAAAAAAATGTCTCTTGACTGCATGAAATGTAAATTAAACTTGCTCTGGTACAGAAGCATTTCCTTCACACGGCAGTTACTCACTGCCATCGGGAAATCCAGACCTGTTTGCTGCAAACGAGAGCTGCCACAGCTGACCCTCCCTGATCTCGCCGATGGAAAACACACATGCTCAGAGTCAACAGTTGGAGGGACAAGAAGAAAAACCCAAATGCGGCAGACTTGCTAGAAGAGATTTCCATGGAGGTTTCCTCCCCGAATAAGCAGATGGTTTCCAGTTAGTCAGGGTCAGGGACTGCCCGTGTGGTTTCCTGCCTGCTTGCCTTTGTAGCTTATCTGGGCCTCATCAAGATATACAGTCCGAAAAAATTAGAACAGCTAAGTACAGGAATTAGGGAAACTAAATACAAACGAGCCCTGGTCTGCACTTGTGCGGAGGAGCAGGGGAATCCGTGCCCGCGGGTGGGATGGAGGCAGCGGTGCCGACCCCTCTGCCGGGGCAGCCACGCTGGGCTGCAGCACTGCACATCTGCAGGGGCCGGCTCAGGTCCCCTTAATGCCTCTCCAGGCACCAAAGCCATGCCTAATTCCATCCAAAACACCCTCAGCAACAGCCCAGCTGCTTTGAAAATACCCCTGACGTCAGTTTACAACCCTGCCTGCTTTAACCGTGGTGCCGGTGCCCGGCGGCAGCCCAGCTCCACGGCGTATTCCCAGCCCAGCTCCACGGCGTATTCCCAGCCCAGCTCCATGGCATATTCCCAGCCCCGCCGGCAGCCCAGCGCACGGCTACGAGATTTGCAAAGCTCCAGGCGCACACTGGCTCTCGTAATGCTGTGCATGGGAGCAAAGCAAAACTCCACCAGGAATGTATGCACGAGCTGCCATATGGAAAGGGCATTCTCAAATTAAACCCTGAAACCCAGATGAGATCTGAGCGAAGGACAGTTTCACTTAAAGGAAATGTCTGAGGTCAACCAGCAATTAACTGAAAGGTTCTGATTGAATACGCTATTGACTGCGCTCACATCAGACAGCTTCCTGTTTATTATACCTTATGGGCTGTCTAGGTGCCAAGACATTAAGCTGTCAATAATCTATTAATACTAAACAGCTCCTCCCTTCTTATTCCCCCCCTTGCAAATCCTCTTAGGCTAAGAAACTGCACTAAAAAGATGGAAATTTTTGAAGTGAGATGGAAATGAGCTTTTTAGGGTATTTCTTTGCTTGGTTCCAGCTGAAAGTACAGCAACATTCATAAACAATATAACACGCAGTCTATAACTACATGGAAAAAATTGTGTTAAAAAAAATCAGCCATGATTGAGACCATACCCTGAAATCTGGCTTTCTTTTCCAAGCCATCTTTAAACAGTCTAAGTTAAATTTAATTAACAATTTACAACAAGGAGAGAGAAGTTATTTAAAGACAGGCCTACAGGTCCTTAACATTCAGTGTCTGGGAAACAGTTGTATATAAAAAAAAAGTTTTAATGAATTTAATAGAGAAAAGCACTTTAATTAAATGCTGTCAAAGAGGATTGTATTAATGACTGCACACAAAGGAATTTAAAGCAAGCCAAGTATATTTAGCAAATAGGAAGTAGGCTTTCAGAGGCTGCAACTATTTATGTTTCTGCCATTGCAATGCATCTAGGAGATCGCGTTGCCAATTGAAAGCAGTTATGTTATTAGATATGATTTTATTTATTATGGATTATTAAAATTTCAAATGCTGCAGGGAATACATTTATTTCACTTCTCAAATGAAAGAACAAAGATATTTCCTGCTTGTTCAGTAAAAGGAAAAATAGGAGAGGAAATAAATAATAAATAATAATAATAACAACTTAGCACTTAACTAGTAAAGTGCTGTCCAGAAGGATCTTTTTATGGGGCTTGTTGAGTCCTGAAATTTTAGTGTGTCTCTTTCTTTCTGCTACAACTGGATGGATTCACAGTTGCTACCACAGCTTCCCTCAACACAGCATAGAAAGAGGAGCCAGCTCTTACTTCTTGTGGGTACAAGGCATTTCTGCGATACCCTGCGTGGTTCAACTCTAAAAACTACCAAAATCCCAAGAAAAGAAATCCTAGTTGCCAAGCTTTTGCAAGCAAGAGTGAGAGTACCAAGGTTTTCCAGACCTAACCATGAGACAACGACGTATCGCTCATAAAAACCCAGAACAATTATGGCTCTGCATTAAGACTTTGTGCACAATGTGCTCACCTTCCTCAACATCCACGTGATAGGACTTGTGGCAGGAAGGAAGGGGCTCTTCACAACTCTCTCTGCCCACGTGCCTTGGATTCAAATGAGGCACATCAAACGGGCATGGCCTAGTAAGTGCAAAATGTAGAAGTTCAAACCATAAATCTGAGGAAAAAGCAACTAGAAAATTCAAGGGTGTCAACATCATTTTGGACTATAATGGCACAATAGTGTAAAACTAAATTTAGCCCCAACTGGAAATAGAGGAATGTTTTTTAACACAAATTTAATGAGATGGCTGGGTCTGTAATATCCAGGATGTGTTCTGTGATTTACCACATCCTTTTTGCCATATGTAATGGTAAAAGGTTAATAACGATTTTAGATGATTCAAACTTCCAAATGTTCCACCAGAGGCACCTTATACATGCTTGTATTCCTTTGTTTCTGAACACCAAATCCTTTTTAAGTTAGGCACCACAATTGGAGTTAGTCCTAAATTACTGGTTTTTAAATGTACTTATTTGTAGTTAAGATTTTCATCTTCTCATTTGCAACATGAAGTGAGCAGAACTGGGGGAGAAGTCATTGGAAAGGAGGCACAAGGGGATACCAGCTTCCTTTCACAATGTGAGTAGCATCATAAATGGTGAAGTTTAATTTTCTAAATACATTATCTGATTTTTGTTTAAGACTTTAATAAAAGTCATGTGTGATGTGTGTTGAGAATGTAGCCTTTGTTGTTCCACAGCTAGGGATCTTGCAAACAGCTTCGCTTTGTCTGTGCCAAGATATTTTGGAATATTCTTTGAAACACTATAAGCATAGATGACTGTGAGAAAAAATATGTGCTACTGTACTTCTGGATACTTGATGCGTGAGAATAGTGCATGCACACAAAAACACTTCCCCTTTCAATCTCCAGTTCCTGTAGAAATCCATACAAACATGGAACAACACACACAATATACTAATCCTGAAAAAAAAGTCTCTGCACTTCTTACAATCTTTGGGTATTTCCAACCATTCAGGGGAAAAACAACAACAAAGAATTTCCAAAAAAAGACTGGTCCTGGGCAAGGAGACTGACCATCTATTCCTGCTCTGTCACAGCCCAACTCCCAGCACTGCCCAGAAGCTGCACCATTTCCCTGGAGGATGCTGTGCAACATGGGAGGAAGAGTAGATCCTTGCTCTTTGAGGGTCAAGCAGTACAAAGTGCTCTGGTAGCACTGTTCTCAATGGTCTCCCTTCCCATGTAATTTTACAATTGCCTGTCTGCAGAAAAAGACCAGCTGCAATGATCTAGGGCTCTAACTTTATCCTAAGATTTCTGTATAGAGCCTGAGAACAAAATGTTGCATACAGCCAATAGCCTATAAACATTTACACATCTCTGATATTCTAATTTATGAAGAAGTGTGAGGGACATAGAATAATTAGGGAGCATTGAAATTAAATTAAAAAGAGCAGTATTTTTAACTGCAAAAATTTTCAAATGTAAATGGAACAGAGGCTCATCTAGTGGCTTTTCAGCCTTCAAGGTTTGCCTGCTGCTGGCAAGCTTCAAAGGTTATGTGAATTTAAAGAGCTTTATTTAGTGATCTTGCTCTAGATGTTTGCTCATCCTCAACCTACTATGGCTCCTTACAACACTGGCAGCTTAGCATTTACAACGGGGCCAGGACTGTAAGAAACGAGGGCTAAATCTGGTCAAATTGTGTGTGAAAGGCAAAAGGGTGAGACAACAGGGGCCAGAGCTACAGTGACGTCATTTGCTAAAACGACAACTTGTCAGAGCAACACCAACACAAACCACCACCCTGCTGCTTACTGCCAAGTCTCAGCGGCGCTAAATCTGCACATTCAGATTTTAAGGGAAGTTTCTGCCTTGGAACATCTTGCCATGGGAGCCAGGACAACCCAAGCAGAGCTGCTCCAGGGCAGCCTCACAGAAGACATCCCCTCAGAGTCATCTTTGTTGTAAGATGCTGCTGAAGAAAAACACCAGCCATGTTCTCAGGGCTCCTTCATGTAAGAGTCCCACCTCATTCCTGCCCTGTCCTCAGTTGATCCTGGACCAAACGAAAGCTGTCCAGGTACAGGTGTCACTGAAGAGGTCTCATGGTTTCAGGTTCTGTACAAATATGAAAAGGATGTACTACTCTGACAAGGCTAAGCTTGCCACCACAGAAAAACTTGAAACTCTGCAGTTTACTTGATCTCCCATTTCTAGGGTTAAATGGCACAGTACTAAACCTAAACTAATTTCAGAAGAGAGGCAGTTTAGCTTTAATTGCAAGTACACTCCCCACTATCATCCAAGGGGAATAACAGGCCTTACGTTAATAAAAATCAGCAGCATTTTCAGCCACATTAGATATCCACACTAAACAGAAACAGCTGAGATGGCGCAGTAGGCAGGTTTGGCTGTAGCAGTCACAGCTCAGCGCCTTTCCCTGCAATTGTGGTAACTATCAATCACAAGAAGATCTATTGGACACTTCAGAGTCAAACATAAGGAGGTTGTCTGATTTGTGCCTCTGTTGCCTCTGTCAAACTTGTGCAAGGCTCCTGAGCTACTGTGACCCATCACAAAAACGGTGTGCACCAAGAGGATGGAAAACCAGAGCATGCAGCCACAGCTGGTGTTTCAAAATGCAGCATCTCTGGCTATAAGGCACAGGTACTGGAGAAGCATGAGAAAGCAGCTCAGAATTGGAAGCTGCCTGAGATTTTTTTTTTTGCATGTACCATATGCTTTTAAGACAGTTCTTTTACCCCCACTCAAAAGCAGTCACATACACAATAGAGATAAATGCAGAGTGAGTAGCATTTGCAATAAATATTGCTTTCAGCTTTAACACTGCAAAGAAATAGAAGTTACATAGTTTGAGACCTTTTTCAGTGGTTTTTAATAGTTTAGACTGAAAGCAGATACTGAAATTGACTGTTGTCTAATTTTGATAAGAGAAAGAATGAAACTCCAGGTGACTAACAACCAGGGAAGACAGATATTCTCCACTCACAAAATTCACAGATCCCGTTCTGACACACATTTCCCTCCGTAGTTCTAAATCAAAGAAAAAAAATAATCCAAGTGCAACCCTCCCAAACCAAAGCTCTGAGCATTTTGAGTGTAATGAATAATCTACAATACAAATTTCTCTTAAAGTCCATTGGGGTTTGTTGAGTATGAGTTGTGTCACCAGTCTTGATCACCCCTGTCTGAGCAGACATCACATCCAGCCATGGATTAAAGAACTGAGGAGTCAAAAACCAGTGGGTGTCAATCTACAGTCTGTCTTTTGGGTGAAGAGAAATGATCAAAAAGCAAAACTATCATGGTGCAACCATTAAGAATGAATCACAGGGCACAGTATCCCTGCAAAAAATTTGTCTCAAAACAGTAAGGACCAGACTCAGAGAGCTAGCACAGTTTGGGAAAGTAATTTTTGTCCAGGTCTCACAGACAACTCAGTCCTAATTTCCAGTATGCAAAATCCCCTGGTGTAAATCACACAAACACAGCAAAACCTCACTGTGCACGTCATCCAATAGATCATTAAGCACACCATGTTCCCCTATGGAATAACAGTTATGCTTCACTCATCATCTATGATTGCCTAAGTATTATTAATTAATATTATTTTTAAAGGAATTTTAAGTCTCACTGGTTTTTCTATCTGTGTGCTATGTATTATGTGACCCATGAACTCCAAGATATTATTTAGAATCAGATATTTCATTAGGAAGCACTACTGTGGTGTTCATTCCCCTCTTTATTACTTCTAGAAAGAGAATATGAAATTAGTTTCATGGGACTGCCATTGCCACTTGTCTTGACCCATTTTTTACAAGGTCTCCATGTTCTGCTCTTTTGTATTTCATGTCATTTCTAAAATACTCCTTCCCTCCAATCCCTCACAAAATTAAAAAATTAGTATTTTATTTACTTCTGTGGTATGTTATTTTCTGCATATTTAAAGAGATATCACAATGTTTGCAGTGAACACACAATACAGAAGAGCTTTCCTAGAGCTTTTTACTATGCCTTCTTTTATTTACTAATGTTCCTCCATGATTTATGATCTTAACTATTATATATTGCCAGATTTGTCTAAATCAAAGCTTCTGAGAAATAAAGGGGTGGAGAGAGGTCATTTTTAAAAAGTGACAAAAGTAACAGTGTATCAGAAAGCAACACTTGATTGCTCTTGAATAAGTATGTACCTACCAGCTTCAGCAGATCTACCAGTCAGCTCAGAGAAAATGAGGGAAGGTTTCCACCTTCTCTGAATAGAAGGTACTTTGCTGCAGTGGTGGCTCATTACTCCAGAGAAGTGGCTTTTCCACCTGGACACTCCAGAGACAACAGCCTGATTCACGGTCTTCCCAATGGAACCAGGTTTCTCTGCCCCAGCAATTAACAATGAATTAGCACTATATTAAAGTGCCAGGCAAGATGGTTACTCTCTGGAGTGGTCACCTTGGACACAGCAGACAAATAGTGGGAGAAGGGAGAGAAATTAGATTTACTGTGTCCCAGCATGTCTGTAACAAACAAGGAATCCCTGGCTGGCAATGGGAAGCAGCTGTAGGCACTTGTCAGCATTAATACTCCAGAAAGGTCCAATGCCAGCAAACAGCCTGGGAATGGTGGGATTTAGCAAGGGATGGAAAGTAAGACAGGGAAGCCTCACCTCTGCAGTGCAGGGAGCAAAACACAAAAGCACGAGGACTGCTTGCTGCAAAGGGACTACCTTGCACACCATTAAGGGCCAGGCCAGGCCAGACCAAAGGTCCAGCCAGGATCTCACTTCTGGTGGCGGTGGTGATGGAAGAGGGCAAAAATGTAAAAATGCTTTCCAGGATACCCTCCCACCCTCCAGGAACCTGTGGCTCAGGCACTCTGTAATTCAGAGGTGATGTCCTTATGGTACCCCAGCTAGCAACAACCTCACTGCTCTTCTTCTTAGCAGCACTTTGCTATTACACCACATTGTAGGGAATGGAGGGAAAGCCTCTTAATGCACACCTCAATTTCCTTAAAAGCCAAATGAGAGGCTGTGGCAAGCTCAGCCTGCATGCACAGCAACATGTAGGTGTAGCATGGATGCTCCATAACCAGCATGTGAAGGAAAATCCACACTCTGACACGTCCATATGGTCACACCCAGCGCTGCCAGAGAACACAGCCATGTCACAGAGCTCCACAGGGCTCACATTTTATGACTCCTCAGCACAATAACAAATAAATCAAGTGTGCATGGAGGAATTTTTTAAACACTGAGCTTCCACTATAGACATTATTCATTTCAGAAACAGTAAAATAATTTATTAAATGGATTAATATATGACTGATGGGAAAAATCTAATGGAAGAGAGAAAAATAAAAATGTTCATTTTTAAAACCCTGAACCTAAAGCTAAACAGTGAGATGCAGGCTAGTAATACCAAACCAGTGAGGGCAAGAACCTCTCACAAAGGAAACAACAATCCCTTAAACATGAAGAACGAGCCCATGTCTAGCTGATCACCCACAGCACAACTGCCCCACTGAGCACACCCTGCCTGTTAGAAGACAGAAACCATACCCAGCCTTGAGGTAATTCCCTCACTGACGTGTCCCCAATCCTGTAAGCAGCAAGTGAATGACACAAAACCCATCACAATGATATCTTTGCTATTTCTAAGAAGCCATACTGACAAAAAGGCTGCAATATATCCACTATCTTTTGCCTGGTCATGCCTCTTGTGATGATAGCCAGGATATTCTTCCAAGTCTGACAGGGGGATGTCCCCATCCCAGACAGGGTTCAGTCATGGTGGCTGAGAGCTCTGGCAGCAGTGTGGGACAGCCTGATTTCAGGCTCTCCCAGTCTCTCAGCTGGAGGAGCAGGAGACTCAAGCATCAGCCAGAAGTTACCATACACACACCTAAGCCATCAGAGCAAAGAGAAAGATGGGCTGGACAGAGAGAGGGAACAGAGGTAAGAGCCTGCCTGCTTCTGTGTCACAGTTCTGCACCTGCTGTTCTTCACAGCACTGCTGCTTGTATCTTCTTCAAAGGACTGTCATTTTGCTATCAAGGCTGCAGGTAAGGGCTTGACTTACAGCACACTTCTCACTAGCAAACCTGCAAAGCAAAGTAGGTCGGTGACTGCAGCTCTTGGATGTTTCCACCCCCTGCTAAAATGCAGCCAGGCACCGTGGCAGACATTCCGCACCCGCCACTGCTTTGAGAAGGAAATGAGAGTTGCTTTCCCACTTGACACTACAGGGGGAATTTCAGATAGGCAGAATGTAATTACTTGGCCTGGAATTCAGCCAGGAGTGGGGCCCAAGACCCCTACCCTTATGTAAAGTGTCACAAAATCTCCAGTGACTGCAAGTGTGAGGACCTCAGCTTTACGTCTCTGGCTGCTGTCATTGATTCTTCATGGCTAATTACCTAATAGTGACCCTTGCAGCAAAGCCAAAAAACAAACCTTGCTTCTTGAAACAATTCAAGTCCCAGAGACTGAAAACTACACAAAAATTGCTTGGTGTTGGGTATCTTTTGACAGTAGGGAGCAGGTGGACAGCAAACCTCCTCTGCCTGGCACTGGTAGCGTGTCACTCAGAAACCTACTGGGGTTTTTGGATGGGCAAGCATAGCTTTAAAATGCAGCACCCCCAAAACACAAGCCTACTGTATCAACCGCATACCAGTCTCCAGAGTTTTGTTGTATGTAGTTGCCAGCTGGTTCCATTTATTTTTCTTCATTTTTCATATTTTGACTGTAATAAATAATTAATCCATGGCTTTGTAACTTGCTGACAAATACAAATGCACAGCATTCCAACACAGTGTAACGTGTCACTCACAAGAGCCAACCTGCATGATGCAGAGAAATGAGGTGAGGAAGGCTTTGGAAAGTAGGCTAATCATCAAGGTCACTCACAAGATCCCAGGGAAACTTTTTCTGTCCCTTAGAGGATATTCCCACTTGCTGTGGGCATCAGAACTGGGTTCATATGTTCAAGTCTACACAGGTCTAGTTGTCTTCCCACATGTTAGCTTGGCCCTTTACCTGTTTGTGGCTCCTTGCTTCCAAGATCCCATAAACATTTTGGGACATGCAAGACAAAACTTGCAAAATTAATTACTTAAAGAGCTTCCCCTACTTTATAGCTCTGACAGCCTGAACCCCAGGAAACAGATTTTTTTCTTGCAGGCAAAGACATAAAGGAAAGCAAGGAGGAAGAAGTTAGCAGAATAGACAAAGGGGACTGAACTAGGCAGTAATTAATCTGAGTGAGACCTACATGTTTCAGATGGGGCAGGACAAGAAGACAGAGAAACCTCTCACCTTTAGAAAAAGGTGACTAGATAGCTGGCAGCAGTGGTAGCAGCAGCAGCACAAGAGCAGCAACAAAGAATAGAGGCTGAGTGCCAAGGTTCACAGCAAGAGTAGCAAAGCAGTGCAATCCACCATCAAACAATGGGGAGAGCGAAGGTGGGAGGAGGAACAGTGAGATTATTAGAGAAATGCGCCGTACAAACAACCCCCAGAGCGGTCACACAATCCGGCATCAGGTGAATGGTACCGAGTGCCAGGGGCTGAATTGGAGGGCTGAAGGCAAGGGCTGCTGTGGAAGGTGTTGCCTCAGCTTTTTGGATTGAAGAAATATCTCCTGAGCCTCTCTTGACCATCTCTAGATGTTGGGGTTTGTGACATGCATTACTAGTTATTAGGAATACACATTAGGCTGATTTTCGCTTCTGACTGAAGCTGGAACTGCAAAGAAGAGAAGTTTGTACTATTTTCACTTTGTTTTCCCTACACATATTTGTATCTACTTATTTCTCATTCTAATAATACCTGAGACAAGAGTAGAACAAGGATGTACAAACCAAAAATTCATATTGGTCACAAATGTATAGAAGAGCGAAACAACCCTAAAGAGGCTGTGAAATGAAGGCCCATTTCTCACAAAATGCTCACCATGGTCATTTCAGAAGTACTTTTAAGTTTTAGTCAATACATGAAAAGCCCAACTCCACTTTACACTTTTGAAAGGCCCTGTGTTACCCAGTCCTCCCACCCAGACACCCTGAGGAGGCACAGAGCTCTGACCTGCACAGGCTCGGGTGTGAGCTGGACGACGTGCTGCATACGCTCGCTGTGGTGGTGTCTGGACTCCTCCTCATAGATCACATCCCTCTCATGCTGGGGAAGGTTCAGGAAGCGGCGAATGGTGCAGAGGTTCTCCCAAAGGGTGCGGTTTTCTGGGCTTGGGTTTTCTTTCCAGCGCAGCAGCTCACACAGCCAGCCCTGCAACGGTAGGGTCAGCACAGTCAATTCACTGAGCACCAAGGAACCACACGTGAGCGGAAGGTCAGCTAGACTTCATGCTCTGTGCTGAAAGTTTTGCTGGTCTCATCTCACACATAAACCCCCGTCACCGTAAGCTGCCCTTTGGTCTCGACAAATCCGTGATATATTCTATTTCCTGCAAGCTGGAGAAACTGAAACGAGTAGCCGTGCTTAGCAGAAACCAGGAAGCACAGCATCTTGTCCCCATCATATTCACACCACATTTAAAATGCTCAGATACAAATATTTTTCCTACAGAAAAGCAAAGATGAAACAGAGATACATCTTCACTTCCATTTCAGAGCCCCTTCATTTCTTCATCCAAGCAAGAGAAAAGGAGACATAACTCCTGAGACTTACTAACAACCCTCACTGCTACCTGAACCAGAAATTCAACACTACTCCAATTGTCTAATAGAATATACTATCAAGACTTCTGATTTGCTCTCACTATGTTGCACTGACTCCTCCAGCTCTGAACCTCACTAAATTTTAGAACTTTAAATAATAAAATCTGAGAGAAGATGCAGCCTTACAGAAAGGGAATCCTCTAGCACCTAGCACAAAAGCAGCAAACAGGGTCCTGCAGAAGTTACTAGAGATACCAAGATACTAGGCAGAGGTAGCTCTAAACCCAACTACAGATCACAGTAATAGTAGATTTTATTTCTGCTGTCTTAAGGTTAGTTTGAAATGCCTTTAAAAGGTTACTGCTATATGTAAGGAGCTGTAGGACCTCTCCACAGGGACCTCTGAGGGGAAAGCACCAGCGCTCCAGGAAGAGGAAACGACCCTAAACCCTAAGGGCGAGGAGTGCCCAAGGGCAAGAGCTGTTGGGGTGAGGACAGCCCCGCCTGTGCAGAGCGTGACCCGGTGTCCCCAGCAGGTGAGCCAGGGACTGCGGCTGCTGCTGCACCTGCCCGGCGTGGGGGCACAGCCAGCCCTGTCCTGCCTGCCAGCAGCCAGCCCACTTGGGCCTGGGGACAGTGGCTCCCCTCCTGTGCCTGCACAGGAGACGCAATGCAAATGACAGAAGATGAGAAGATAATGCCGAGGATGCTGTCAACGCGCCTTACTGACTCCTGTCAAAATATTTTACCTAGTAGCTTTATAAGCCATCATTTTCAAGCTACAGCTCAGCATTCTGACACCATTTTGACAGGCACCTTACAATACCTAAAAGATAGCTTGATCAACGTTAAAAATGTTCGGTACAAGAAGTAGCCAAAACTGTATTTTTCTGAAGAGTGACCAGAGCAAGCTGAACAGCTGGGTTCATTACCAGGCCACAGGGGGGCTTTTTGGTATTGCTTTTTTGTGTAACAACTTGTAAGCCATTGACAACTTCTACTGTGCACTCTAAACCCCGTGTATAATATCATAAGCCGTTGTTTGTCTTACTCTCCACTGTGTCTTCTGCCTTCACCCCCCCCAAAAAAGGCAAGATTTGATTATCTCCGCTGCATCAGCCAAGACAGCAACACCAGCTGTTCTCATTGTGCAGCCTCTTCCTCACGGCCTACATGTTAATAACCTGATCATTCCATTTTCTCCTTCAACTGCCGGCTGCAGCACAGCGAAGAGACAAAAACCCAGGCCCATCTGCAGCAGCTGTAGGCACTGAACTGTGAAGCCACCAGGGATTTATAAACTAATCTGTAACACAACACTGCCTTGTTTTTACAAGTGAGAGGCCACATTTGCGCAGACCTGATCTTTTCTTGCAATAAACTAGGAGGGCTAGGGGGTGGGGGGGCAAGGATGAAAACAAGATATCTAATCATTTACTTAGGGAAAAAAAGCTCTGTGTTATATTTTCAAAGTGTTTTGGTTGGTATTTGGGCAATCTCTCAGCCAGGTGAAGTCTGCATTTTAATGTGGTTTGGCCACATCCCTTACCCTCAGTTCTCTTTCCACTGCTCACAAATCCCCCAGAACTTTCTCTCTTTTAGAGAAAAGATAGAAAGAAAATCACCCAGCTCCGCAGTGTTTTCTCAGGGGTTCCTCCATACAAAGGAAATAATTTTTGAAACGGAAAATAAACCATTTGTAGAAAAAAATCAGCTCCTGTTTCCCCCTGCTTTCAGTGATGTGAATAAGTCTCCAACTGAACTCTTTCAAAATGTTTCAGGCAGGTATGTTTAACACCTCCTGGGGGATGCTGCAGCACGAAGATCCATCGCGGAACAGAAAACACAGAAGAAGCCCCGCACCTGGTGGAGCTGGAGCCCGTTGCTGGGCAGGCCCGGGGGAGGACGCGTGCCCGGCTCCGGCAGAACCCAGGCACGGGGCAGCAGGGCCGGCTCCCCGTCCAGGGCTGGGCCGCGCAGGCCGATGGCGACGGCCGCGCTTTGATTTATCTGTCCCCTTATAATCAGCGCTCATTACAATCACTTAGAGCAACACTACAGGCCTCATTACAGACTAGGCGCTCGCTGCCATTAGTCTTTAAGAAGGATAGTGCTCAATTTGCCTGGCAACATGCGAGGTCCTGACCTTGGAGCTATTAGGGAAAAGATTAGACTGCAGTGTGACCATGTGTGCAGACATGAGCAAACCAAATTAATTTCTGGCAAAGGGAGGCACCAGGCAAGGACCCTGCCATCCTGAGGACACCTGAGAACTTCTCCATTCCCCAAAGGAGATAAGCTAATGGCACGTTTAAAGGAGCCTGGTTCTGAAGGTGAAGCACATCCGTGGTATTTAGAGAGATATTAATCCAGTTTCCCCACAAAGTATTTGCTTGGCTGATCAGATTAAGGGATCTAGCCTTCAACAGCACACCCCCACCACAGCAGGCCCCAAGAAATCTGTGATACTTCACAGCCTCAGACATATTGCACCATGTGTACCCAGCTGCTACAATAATTAGCTTATGAATGTATCAGCTGGTTCTGTGATTTTTATAAATAATAACTAACCTACAGAGCAGAAAGATTTCCATGAGCCTAATATTAGCAAGAAATTGCAAGGTGCGCCTAACTGAATTGTCATTGTGCTAAATGCCCTGTCTTCTCTCACGTTGTGCGGGACTGCATCTCCCCCAACGCCATTTATAAATATTTATTTTTGCAATGTATTTGTGTCAGCTTTCTTCACAAGAGCCATTATTCGCTCACCCCCACACATACACATGCATACCCACTGCGTGCATGTGTACACTTATCTGCATCAAACCTGTCCTTTCACTACTCTTTTGCTATCCTTCCCTCTCTTTATTCAAGCATTCATTCAAGACCCTCTCTATCCATCCATGGGGCTGTTTATTAGGCAATAGCTTTGACTAATACGTGAGAAAACACAGCGTGCCGCAGCTTACTCACACGTTCTTTATGGCTGCAAGTAACCGCCTTCCCCATGCACAGATGAAAAGTCTGCATTGGCTTTTTTTAATTATTTATTTAAATAATCTTAGCACGCCATCCAAGAAAGTTTTGCAGTACCAGGCAAAAAAAAAAGAAAAAAAGTGTAAATGTCAAATAAAACAGTGACAGATGACAGTATTCTCTATTGAATAGCACCGTTTCTTCGTGCATGTTCAATGAGAACTCATGAATTATTAATACACAAAATCTCCTTTTACTGTTAAAAATCTCAACTTGGCGTTTTTTGGTTACAATTTTTTTATTTTCTTTTATTTATTTCTTTGGGGTCTGTGTATGTTACACAGAGCTTTCCAGGAGAATTATTTCATTTAAGAAATGCTAACATACAGAAATTTTTGGAGCTACAGCCATTCACAGTGAATTTTTATCTATAGCTACATTTATTGGCATGAAGAAGGAAAAGTGAAGGAGACACTATCTCACCACCTTTCCCCCCACTCATCTACAGCATCTGAGCTCACTGCATTACAAGTAAATACAACTTTTGTGAACGTATTCTGAAAAATCTAACAAACAACACACCCTTCCCCAGCCCCGTAATACTCCGTGTTTCTGGTCCTGCCTCCCCTGCACATCACAGGTCTCGCTCCACCGCACAAACAGCCCCCTTGGCTGCCGCAGAGTTACCAGAGAGTTTGATACACACCAGTGTCAATATGGGTGGCAAAATCCAGCCCTTAATGTCAGCTTCTAAGGTTCTCAAACGGGAATGTCTTCCATTAAAAATAAGAGGAGGAAAAGCAGCACAATTAAAGGATGCTTTTGGCTCCACATTCAGGCACACCCAGTGCTTGTGGTTACAAGGAATTTTGTTCAGAACTTCCTTCATTTCACCCCAAAACTTCTAGAGGCATCAAGAATGCAGCCCAATTTAGCTCATTAAAGAGAGCTACAGAGAAGTGCCGGCCTCTATTTTTGTTGTTCTCATGAGACAAGATAAACATTTTCTAAGCATTTTGTTTGATAAAAAAATAATATCATATTAATGTCCTATTTTTAACCTCTCTCTCTGTCTTCTAATCAAACACATTTCCACATAGCTAAGCAAACAACAACAAAAATCTGCAGAAAGCCAGCCATTCCCATTGTGCTTTTATGCTGTTAAAGAAACAGCATGCTTAGAACACCAAAGCGTGAGCCTTGGCACCCTCAAACCCCCTCGAGGACAGCTAGCTGGTGCAGCAATCCTGAGCCATATCCTCTGTCACTTATCCCAGAGCCCTGCTTAGCAGCTTGACCCTTTCACTTTTGCTAGGCTTACCCTGCAGCAGGGCAGCCAGAGGCACCGGACTACAGTAAGGTCAGTTTTTCCAGCACTCAGTGAAGGTGTGCACAAACACACTGACCCCAAAAACTGCTTCCTGCAGATCTGCCAAGGACCAAATTTCTGACCAAGGACAAAGAAGGCACATGGGAAGAGTTCAGGCTCACAGTCATGCTGGGGTACCTGCCCATGTTTACACTTTGCCAAAAGCCACTGCAGGAGGTGGCAGTTGGGTGTCCACGGTGACTTAGTCAGAGGCAGCTGTTCTGCTTTGAGCATGGATAAACCTGCAGCTTAACCTTGTGTTTCCCTGCACTCACATTAAAATTAATAACATTAATAATAACAACAACAACACAGTTAGTTTTCTGCACTGACATTTTCTAAGGTCTCCAGTTAAAGCATGAGTAGGCAAATGAAGAGTTTTTACTAAGACTGATTCAGGAATAAATCTCAAAAATAAATGTAAAAGGCCATTTCCTCACCCACATCATCAGTGCAGAAAATGTCAACATATGTGACAAAAGGAAAAAAAAGCACCAATGATTGACGCAAGTCTTGAAAGATTAGTAAAGAAATGCTGCACTCCCCAGAGAAGGCTTCCTTCCCACGTGGGATCACAGGAGTCCTCTGGACAAACTTCCTCAGCTTCTCTTCTCTCTGCTCAGTTTGGGACTCTACAGTGCAAAATGAGCTAGGTAATATTCAGCTCTTGTTCCTTAGTCGCCAAACTCTCTTACCATGAATCCAATAAGTGTCTATTAAAATAAATAAACCCCCTAATGATTCAGGATAACCTAATCAAGAAAGCTGAAATGGATAAAAGACTAACTGTAATGGAGAGTTCTGTCATGGCTTCAATGAATTCTTGATGAGGGCCGGGGGAGGGGGGCTGAACCTGAGAAGCTTTACCTGGAGAATTTTGATACAGTTCAAGGTTAATCACTCGACAGTCTGGATTTTCTGAAATGCTTGGTACTTTTCCTCCCTAGAAAATTCAAGGCAAAATGCAAAGCACTTTCATGAGGGCCAGTTTCTCACTAGCCTCATAAAGCATAAAATTATACAAAAAAAAGAATGAGATACCTGAGCCCTGAAGTACCTTAGATTCATGGAACACCAAGTCTGCTTACAGCTCTTGGCCTCAGAGGGAAGGATGCTGTGCACTGAGGATATTTCCAGCATTCCAAGTTGAAACTAGCTGCTCTCCACACTAGAGAGGAAGTGTGGGCTTGTGGTTAGGGAAAGCAGCCCACCATCAGCTCCCGGGTCTGCCAAGGACTTTGTGAGCAAAGCCCCAGCTCCACAACTGTCCCTTATTCATTCAGCTGCTGAGAGGCCAATGCACTACTGCAGATGCTGTCACAGAATCATAGAATAGTTTAGGTTGGAAGGGACCTTTAAAGGTCTCTAGTCCAACCCCCCCTGCAATGATCAAGGACATCTTCAATAGATCAGGTTGGACTCTGAGCAACCTGAATATAAGGGATTAGGGGGCATCTGCCACTTCTGTGGGCAGCCTGTTCCAGTGTTTCACCACCCTCATTGTAAAAAGTTTCTTCCTTATATATCTAGTCTGAATCCACCCTATTTTAGTTTCATATAATTACCCCTTACCCTGTCACAACAGGTCCTGCTAAATAAGCCCCATTTAAGCTCCAATAAGCCCACCCCTGAAAGGCTGCAATGAAGGCTCCCTGGACCCTTCTCTTGCTCAGGCTGAACAGCCCCGGCTCTCTGTGCCTGACATCACAGGAGAGGTGATTCAGCCATTTGATAATTTTTGTGGCCCCCTCTGGACTTGCCCCAACAGGTTGAAGTCCTTCCTGTGCTGGGGACCCCAGAGCTGGATGCAGTGCTCCAGGTGGGGTCTCACCAGAGGAGAGTAGAGGGTCAGAATCACCTTCCTCAACCTGCTGGTCACACTCCTTTGGCTGCAACCCAGGACAGAGTTGGCCTTTTGGGCTGAGAGTGCACTTGGACAGCTCTTGTTCGGCTTTTCATCCACCAGCATCCCCAAGTCTTTCTTGGCAGGGCTGTTCTCAGCCCCTTAATCCCTCAGCCTGTGCTGATACTGGGATTGCCCTGACCCAGCTTCAGGACACTGCACTTGGCCTTGCCAAACTCCATGAGGTTCATGTGGGCCCACTTCTCTTGTCCTGGATGGGGGTCACACTGTGACTGCATATACAAGTCTGTAAGAAAGAAGCTCTAGTCCAAAGGTACTTCAAAGAAATTCTTAGTTCAGTCAAGGAAAGAAATGTCTTTCTGTATTTCCTCCATATGTGACAAGAACATTGAAATATCAGCACAACAGATACACCCCAGCTGTAGAGATGCAAAGCATCATAAAGGCACTGAGATGATAAGGCTGTAAGAAGTACCCTATATGCACACACTATATACACTACACATCTTCATCACCAGCTGCTTTTTCTAGCTGCTGTTCATCACCACTGGAAGCTAATTAGTTTAAGGCCACAGAAAACACCTATTACAAGCTAAAAGGGAAAGAGAAGGCATCCTGTCCTATCAAATGAATACAAGGGAATGTAAGTTGGGAAGGAAAGAGAGGGAAAGATGAAATTAAGGATTTCTAGAGCTAATCCTTCCTCAAAGTGACACTGCTCATTCCTCTTGCAGTGCCTGTGCTTCCTTCTTGGAGGACGAGCAGGAGGTAAGGGCATGGGAAGGTGGCCATGGTGTGGAGTCCCATCTAGTATGGGATCCTACTGTGGGCTAACACCCTCCTTGGCCAGAGAACTGGCAATGAGGCAGGGATGTTGACATGAAAAAGAAAAGTCAGAGGAAAGACAAAGAATTGTCATAGTGATTTCCATCAACAGGCCTAGGGTTTTTTTTACCTGAAGGGCCTCAGCTGAAGGGCTTTCCTGTCCCCAAACTCAAACCCTCATCAAGTTTATTGTTTGTTTGCTTACTTTTCAACAGGATAAAATTACAACCCAGAGACTGGTCTTTGCTAGATTAACATTTTTTCAAATGTTTCTCTTTTGCTTTACTGTGGCACAACTGGAATAAACTCCAATCCCTTGAAAAGAATTTCAGTTTCAAGGCTATACTTTTTGTTTTCACTGGACTGGTGAAGGTTCCATTTGCCCTTCCCAGGGTTGATCCTCAGCAACGTGCTTCCCCATGCCACCTCCAGGCTGATTAAGAAGAGTCTCCTGCCCTGGGAGAAGTTTGTTGTGGGAAGTTTGATCTCCATGTTCATACAAACTCTGCCCTCCCTCAAACTGTCAACAAGGGCTCTGGCCAGCTCTGCCCACTATTTATTTTGATAGTCACTGTTTATTATGAACAGAATTACATTCCTAAACTCATTTTGCAAAGACTAAGAAAAAAAATCACTGCTGAGCACAGCACAGTCTCTGATAGGACTCACTAGCAGAAGTCAAAGGGGTGATGCTGCTGCACAGCATTGGAGGCACACAGTCACGGGGGAAATGGTTTTCCTGAAGTTGTACTGTAGAGCAGTTGCAGAACTGAATGTAGAAGCCAGTTGTAAAGACCAACAATCCGAACTTGCAGTAATCCAAGGCCAAAGTCTCTGCCTGTCCCACTGCCCAGCTCTGCACACACACAGGCCACCCAAACCTCTCTGAAACAGCACACCAGAATCCTGTCTTCTTGTGACTTAAATATAACCAGGAGAGCCCAAAGTGTAGACTGGAAACCAAACCCTGGTGTTCCGGCTGCACTCAAACATTCCCAATGTGCTAACACAGGTCCCAGGTTTAGTCCCTAAAAGGACAAAGGCACTAGCAGGCAGTACCCCCGGATAATCCTGCTGTCCATCCAGTACATCACTAACAGCTGGCGACTAAAATAGGAGGGCAGCTTTGGAGGCTGTGTTGTGAGGGCACTGAGCTCTCAGCTCCTGCTGGCTTCAAAAATACAAAAGGATGCACAGCACTTCACAAAGGCTAAAAAAATCTAGACATAAGCTGCAAGGAATAAAATGCATATCAAGGTAAATAAGTGATGAATAAGTCAATGTCTAAAACGAATGGCTTGAAATCTTTATGAAGGTGGATTCCCTTAAAGAATTCTCACCATACTACCTTGGTACCTCCATGAGGCCCTGAAACTTGCATTTATGTTGACTTGTGAGCTCTGTGATTTGCAACCTCAGTTTGTAGAAACTGCCCTTCTCTTCGGTTGCTGAGACTCTGCCATGACTTAAGAACGAAGATTGTTACTTGTTAAATTAGAGGTCAATTAACTCCACCAGTAGATGATGGCACTTGCAATAACTGTTCTCAGGGGGTAACACGCTTCCTGTACAGAGACAGAAGAGGAAATGAGGCCTCTGTTGCCTCTGGATGTTCTCTCGGGTACATGACATACAGCCCTGTGTATAAAATGTCAAAACATCCCTGTCGGAGAGTCGCTGCCTGCTAAAACTGCGAAGATCTCACAGCACCGTGGATTGCTGTTGACAGAACAGCAGCGCCCAACATAACACATGCCTTGTTAGCAAACTGGAAGCCTCTCAGTAGTCTGGGGTGAGGGAATAATAGAGGAAGCCAACGCAACACAAGCCAGGCCTGTGGAGAATAGCAAGTGAACGAACCTTGGCGGAGAGTCCAAGCAAAGCCTCAGACTAGTTCTTTTTCCCCCCGTCTTTCAAACTCTCTCTTCTGCAAACACGGGCAGTTTTCAATGAGCTCTTCCCACCATGTAGCTCGGCTGCTGAAATCAGCAGCATTTTCACCAGAAATGCCCACAACTGGCACAGCTGGCCTGTGCAAAGCACTGGGAACATCCAACTGCTAGTTTTCAGACAAGCTAGACCTTAGGCAACACGCTGACCATGACACCGTGGCTCTCCCCTATGCAAGCAGCTGTGCCCTTGCTTTTGGCACTCCTCCGGGCCACAGAGCTCCCCAGCCAGCGGCGGGACACCACAGGCACACCGAGCCAGGCCAGGGGCAGGCACAAGGTGGGCTTTGAGGTGGGGGGAGGCCCCGTACCACTGTGGTTCTTGGCTGTGGCTTCCTCTGTCCCTGCCTTCCCGTGCCCCCATAAACCACTTTCATGCTCCAGCAGAGCGCTATGACATCTCAGCATGGCGAATGCTGGGCCATCTCAGGGAGCCAGAACTGCTTTGGCAAGGCTGTGAAACAAAAGAAACATCAGCCTCAGAAACATTTCTTTATTCGCTGCTGCTGAAGAAACAAAACCTTTATGTGCAGTAACTTTGCTTTAAACAGTAACATTTGTGGATCCTGTTCTTAACCTTTTGCATCTGGTGTTCAAAATCTGCCCTGCTTTTTTTCCACGTGAAAGACTACAGATCTTATTTTTGTTTTGGTGCTGGTGTGCAATGCTGCCAGAGAAGTGCACTCAAGCTGGCACAGACCAAAGCTGGTGAGCCACCCAAATTATTGTTGGGTGGTTCAGTCCCTCTCTATTTCAAGAAGCCTCTGGGTATAATGACAGGAAGCTTGCAGGCAATTTTAAGCCAAACCTCAGAGAGGCTGGCATTCAGTCTGTGTTAAACACTCCTTATTAAAAGCTGTCCAGTCCGGATTCTGGGTGGAACTTTGATATCTGTATGGAGTAAAGAATAAGGGGCACGTTTGCAAAATCAATTGTGCAGTTTTTATATTTACTGCACGTTTACCACATATGTCATTTATTACACAGTGGAAAACCGTTAAATGCACAGTAGTTGTGCCAAGTGGCATTATGCTTTTAACAGCTTTATTCGTTTAACAGCTCCAGTTCTCATTATATTTTGCCATGTGGTACATGAGATTTTTATGCATTTAACAGTTTAAGAGGGTTCCATGGTATTTTCCTTTTATGTATTTCATACTGAGCCTGGGATTTGGTTTGGGGTGTAGAGGGACTGTAACCCCTGTACCCTGGGGTACAGGTCCCTGACAAGAGAAAGCAAAAGGCAAAGAAAATTAATGATTACATGAAGAAGGAAAAATTAATCAGATCTCCATGTGTCAGGGCACAAATACCTGTAACAAGGACAAGGCTTTCCCATGTGCTTTGATAGCCTTTGATGCTTTCTTTATATGCCTTTCAACCGCTTATTTTACATCTACTTTAATGACTATAATGTTGTTTCCCTGCACAGAGGAAAGTGTGTGTTTTTCAGAGTGCATGCACCTAGATACTTCTATCCCACTCTCTCATTGTCACATGCACATTTTTGTTTGCATACTGATGCCCTCTCCTAGCTGAACTGAATAATTTCATCCAGGATCAGAAGCAGCTCTTTTCACTGAGTAAACAATTCCTTCCAACAATCTCCAATCCACTTGCTGCCCTTCAAAAAAATCTGTCTGTCCTCCTTTCCACAGAATCCCTTCTGGTGCATTATATTTTTTTAAAGAGTTGGATGAAATTTTTAAATTAATGGAGTCTCTTCAAGAATTTCACCCTGACCTAGGTTTGCCCACATGTATTTTTTACACCCAAGGTAGAAATGAATCCAGCAGAACTCACTGCAGTGCCTTCTCATGCCTTTTTGTAAAAATGATTGGATCCAATGTGAATTATTCACATGGCAATACCGTATGCAGCACATACAACATGCTAAAAAGGAAACACCTGCCTAATATGCTGCTTCCCATTCCTTCCCTCAGTTAATCACTTGAGAAAGCAATTTCATTACCTGCTGAATGAGTAGGATACCACCATTTTGAAAGTTCCTTGTCCTACTAGCAGAAGTGTAAGTTATATAACACACGTGGGAAAAGACATACATGTTTGTACAAAAGGGGAGAAAAAGCTTGGCTGTGAACTGACCCTTTCCTCAGCCTCTTTTAAAAGGGAAAAGGAAACCACTTAAGCAGGCAAAAGCCAAACATGACAGGTTCCCCAGAGATGAAAATTATTATTATTGTAGGAACAGATGTAATTTTATTGGTGGGAGGAAGAGATGGATCTAGTCCCAACCCCAGAGTCTGCTTTAAAAACAAAACCCCAGAAAGCCCCACAACAATGAAATCCCCTATACCACTCACCTGACTTTTATTGGCAGCCACTTTGGCAAACAGAGCTTGAGATACCTTGGCCCTTTTCATCTCCTGTTGGATCTCATCATAAATGGCAGCTGTGATGTTGACGTTGGCGCTGTCCGCCTTAATGGGGAGGTCTGTTGTTGGTGTCGAGGTTTTGGCCTACCAAGAGACCATGAAAATAATAATTAAAAAAGTGCTGCTTTCAGCCCAGCCATCTGTGCAGAAATTATCAAAGGATTTCAGTCAGCTGATGCCAAACTGCATTAGCTACAGAGGGACACTTCCTGTCCATTATTCTAATCAGGTTAATTGTGATTGGAAATAATTGCAGTGCATTCCTATAGGACATGCAAGGCCCTGTCAACTCTCCCCCTCTCGCTCTCCCAGCATGTTTATTGAGCAGCTCAACAACAGGATAGGTAGCTGGGGCACTGGGCTGCAGGCAGACACTGACATTGGCTTTGCCAGCCAGCTACTGCGGCACAGCCACCAGGCTCTACCTTCTCCCCCCTCTCTAAAAGTGGCCTACACCTTGGAGGAAGAGCCAATTCTCCCAGAAAAAATGAGTAAATGGGTAGAGGTCTCTAAATAATAAATTATTACTCAATTTAATGCACTCCCTCAAGTCTCCCTCATCCTTTATTAAAACTATACATATGTCACTTGAGTATGTATGGTTTCCCAGCCTTATCATCATTATGCTAGCCAGACAGTCACCTAATTTCACCTAGGAAATCAGTGGAAATGAAAAAAAAAAAAAAAAAATCATTTCATAAAGCTGGGCTTTGGCATGCCTTTGATGTGCTGCCCTCATTCTCCTAAACTCATATTGAGATTTTGTGTATTCCGCTGCACTCCTTTTAATTGAATGATTTCCCATCAGCTTCTGTGACAAATGAAGGACAATAACGGACGCTGCCAGTTCTTTCCCTGGGCTGGACTACCCCTACAAGGCTTCTATCAATACAGCTCAGAAGACTGCTACGGGATGTCGATTTTAAAGCCCCTTGGACTGGTGGTCCCCAGAATACACTGGCAGGAGAGGGAGTGAGGGCGGTGTGATGCTCACTGAGTGCTCCCAGCATCAGCTGCCCCTTGGAGACAGATCTCATTTACTTTCCTGGGCTCAAAGAGGAGAGGTACCAGGGCTGATCACTGCACTCCTTACACCTTTTAAGGGACATGTGGGCTACTGATATAAAATCTCTCTTTTCTTTTGAGATGTAAAAGGTCTTGGGAAAGAACACAACCTAATTGGCAAAGCTCACACTTCCCAATAGACCCAAAGCACCCATACGCTCCAGTGACACTCATATTTGGCCCAATTATGAACTTTTTCAGATGGATCTCGTTTTTGTGTCAGAGTTGAAGTCTGCTAGAGTACATCTAATGTTAATTTTTAACTAGGCAGACATGCCTAAATGTTTATTTGTTAATGGGAAGGTTAACTAGGCAAAACCAAACCTTCTGAACTTGTCTTTCTGTTTTCTTGTCCTCCAAATCTTCTTCTTCCTAACATCTCTTTTGTACCATGTCCACATTAATGATGGAGCCAAAATCCTATCAAGACAACACTCTAGACTAATCGCTCTTCCTTACGACTTCCAGATAAAGCTTTTACCACCCTGTATCTTGTCCCTTTCCAAGCTCAACAGGCACTGCTCTGGGCTTGTTCCCTGTCTGTGACAGGCAGGACACACGCAGAAAGGGTGTAAGATTTTCCCGCTCCCCGTGTGCAGGCAGAGGCAGCTGGACAGCAGCTGGGGCAGAGCATGGCCACCATGCCCCAGGAGGCCAGGGCTAAACCACTGCCATCCACAGGCCATGAGCTGGGTCAGTCCAACACAGGGACAGACAGGGACACCCCGCTCTGAAATTCAATGTTTACAGATAGATGAGTGTCAGGGCAATTGTGGGAAATGTAAGAAAACAACAAAGAGTTCATGGAAAGGAAAAGGACTGTCGAAGTCTGTCAGGACTGATTTAATGGAGATTTGTCGCGTATAAAAAAGTCTTCCCAGGCACTGGAGCCTTTAGCTAGCACAGCAGCCAAGGTCACCATGGCCTCAAAGGCTGTTATGGATGTCTGAGATCCCCAGAAGAAAAAAATTAGCATGTAAAAGAAAGGTTTAAAATATAACTCAATCCTGCATGGGTCTCCTACACTTCTAGGTCCACAGCTACCATGTCAGAAAAAGGCCTGCCCTGCACACCCTGAAAGCTGCACCATTTTTTATTTAATCACCAAAATAGGAAGGGCAAGTACCCACCAAAAGTATCACAGTCACTAAAATAAAGTATTTCATGTTAAAGGCCTAGATTCAAAGCTGGTCTTGATATTAAGAAGGAGTTTGCCACTATTGAAACATCTTATTGCAAACAGTGGGGAAAAAAAGAAAAAGCATTTGCAACCACAGTGCCAGAGCCCTGCAACTCAGCCCCTTACTGCTGGGGTTCTGTGTGCACACAACCCCCAGCAGCTCAAAGCATCTTCCCCACAGCAATTGTGCCCCATTTTCTGGATCAATCTCTCATTCTCACCTTGAGGCAGGTCTTGAGCCAGGGATGTCACAAAAGCATGGCTTGGGGCTGGCTCAGAGTCAGGGAGAGCAGAGCTGGGTTATCCTGCGTGCCCTTACACCTGCCTGCGTGACAGCTCCAGCACAGGCATTTCCACAGGTATCTGCCGTTCCTCTCCTACCCGGCACACTCAATCCCAAAAGCATTGCCGCAGGATATCGGTATCTATGGAAACCATGTTTCCAATTGCCACTCCATCACCTTCTCTGGCACACTGACACAGTTCCTGCAAGGCTGCTACAGCTCCTACACTGCTGCCCCAAAGCACCCCACTCCAGGGTGGGTAAGAGAGCTGCCTGGGGAGCTGACGCTGCCGGAATCGCCGCGCTGCCT
Organism: Callaeas wilsoni; assembly: GCA_013398955.1. NCBI lineage: Eukaryota > Metazoa > Chordata > Aves > Passeriformes > Callaeidae > Callaeas > Callaeas wilsoni. Next base: position 313,695 of record VWPU01007464.1, read on the forward strand.
GCGAGGACGGCATTTGTCTCATCAGAACTAATACCAGGCATATGGGGAAGCGCAGTAGCCGTGCTGCCTGCCCGGGAGCTGGGAAGAGCCTCATTTGCAGAGGTGTCCAAGTTGTCAAAACAGCACCTGTGCTGACTGGTGCTGGCCCTCTGAGGGCTGGGGAAATGTTACACAGCGGGCACAAGGCGAGCACTGGGTACACAAACCTTTGTGTGCTGCTTTTGCTGATCAAAAACCTCACAATATTCTATTGGATTCTTCAGGCTGAAATAAGGCAAGTATGGGCTGGTTTATACTTCTAGAGTATGGTTTTCTAGCAACATTTAGCTCTTACAAAGGCAGGCAAAATTTCCATTATTTTAAATTATGTTCTAGCTGTGGCTAGAGCATGTGAAAATGGCATATTTCAACACAGGAATGAAATGGGGCAAGAGATTCAATTTTTATTCTCACCAGATTGCACGCAAACACTCAATTTCCTTTCAGTGCTTGATTCTAGTGCAAAACCTATTGCAATAAATATAAGTAGGATAAGCTAATTCTTTAATGAATCAATATCAATGCAGAAAGTGGGTACACTCTTTAAATAGTGAAGTAGTGTACCCACTATTAAAATCCCTATATATTTTTATTTTCACTCAAAGTTAACTAAAAAAGATAAAGAGCATACAATGAGTTTTCCATGTCATGAAAACTCAGTGTCAAATTTGTGTTGGCAGGATAAGCTTGTTCTCAGTGAAAACAGCTCTTTACATCATTTATTCGGTGAAGTGCACCTATGTGTCTGGGTTAAACTGAACGATCTCAACGGTTTCTACAAAATCAACACACCTTCCCTAAGGATGGTCAGTTTGAATGCAAAACTTCACTCCCCCCAGCAGTGCTTGCTTACTTACTTTTAGCAGCTGTGACTACAGAATTCCATGAGAAGTGCTACTTGATATTATTAGAAGGGTTACACGGGCCCGTTTACTAAAGATCAGAAAAGTGCTAGAAGTGACCCATCATGTCTGCACTGTTAGAAACTTCAGACTCCAGCCAGGCAAATGTCATGACAGGAATTCATCAGCAGCCCTGTGCAAGCACCCTCACTTTGCAGAGTACACATGTGGGACTGCATCAGCCTGGCACAAGGGGGGATGACAATTACAGTGTAGTATGTGGATGCTCTTTCTTAGTGCAAAGGAGCAACCTACCCAGGGAAGAGTGGGCAGCAACAGCACGTTAATAAACACATGCAGTTAAGTCAATTGGATAACAGCTGCTTGAGAGCTTTAAGCATCATCTTCCTTCCCAGCACACTGTCCATCTCCACTTTCTGTACCTCAAACATTTACTTGTAAAAACCTCTAACTCAAGGACTTTGATTTCCTATGCAGAATACGCAGCACAGTGTTTTCTAACAACATCTATCTAATGCACTATTGACCTCTGCTCACTAGACACTTTTTATGGCAACATATATGAACCAGAAGCCCAGGAATTTCCTGTGTTCTGAAGAAGGTAATGGACACAGGTAAAAAGCTACATGCACTGTCTTTCTGTAATATATTTCTGTAATACATTCTATAATAGCCATTTAATGGACATATATCAACAGCCTGCATGTAACACCCACATGCACTCTTTCAGGCACTAATGTTACATACTCTTCTGCATTTATGGCACTGATTAAAGCTAGAATTATCATCACAGTGTCTTGCTGACATCCACTAAATGTCTCCTAACAGCCACTCCAAAACCTTACAAAAGATTTTCCACAACTCATCTGGGCAAGGAGAGCAACAGACAGGGGAAAGCTGGAAAGAAACTCCTTCCCTGGAATAATCCATGCAACAGGCAGGTAGCAAGGGATTGCATCTTACCTGGGGTGTTCTGGAGGAGCTTGGGCTGCTGGCAGCTGAAGACACCATGCTCACGTTTGGGTTCATACTTCTCTCTCTCTCATCCTGATAGATACGATCCCGCTCCGAGTCAGGCAAGTTGAGGAAATTCTGCATTGCCCTTAAGTTTACCAGGAGGGACTGGGAAGCTGTCCTAGGGTCTTCTTCTTTACGCAGGATCTCTGACAACAAACCCTGGTTTCAAAAAAAAAAAAAAAAAAGCCGGTCATGTGTTGATGGGTTTCTTTGGTTTTTAAAAATTTGTTTAGTGTAACCAGCTGGGTTGCAATACTGAGAATCTACATGAGAATCTCATGGGCTCTCCCTGAGGGGATATTTTGTAGGAAAGTGTTTGTCTTCTGGGGGCTGGGGTTTATTTTGGGACTGTCCTATTCTGGCACAGTAATAAGCTTCTGACTATGGAGATGCTGGATAGGAAGGTAGGTGCACTGGTTAGAAGAAATTGCAGTTATCACCAGGTGCTTGCTGCAAATATTTTAGGAGCTGTTAGATCTCTCTCTCTCTCTCTCTCTCTTTCTCTTTTTACTTGAAGCTGGGAACACTTGGCAATCCTGTTCATCTTTGACAAATCTGCCAAGGTTGGTAAATTTAGTTTCGACATTTAAACAGTGCAGGAGGTTTATAAAGAAAAATGTTTGGCTGGGTTTTGATGTTACAGTCCGCTCATTTCAGTTTGGACAGTCATTTCTGAAAGGAGAAAAATGAAGCAATAATAAAACCTTAGAATCTAGCTTTAGAGATTTAACCCATTCTTTCATGCCTCATGTTAAAATACCACAGGCTTCACATCACGACCATGAATGAACACCATATTAATCTGGTTTTTACAAAAGCCATTACACAGCACTTCCAAAAAATAAAGATTAAAAAAAAAAAAAAAATCAAAGAATTGGAGAGATGAGAATGTCATTACAAGAGGCTTAAATCTAATGAAGGGATTAAATTTATGCATAAGAGTACGCACTTGCACTCAATAGCTCAACAGATTATCTAAAAGTTAAAGGCACAGCACACAAGTCTGGATCAGGGCCTACAGAAACTCCCAAGGACACAGCGTGTGCCACCAGCTTCCCCCAGGCACCCCCTTATATCCGACCCTTCACAAGCTGGAACTTCATTCCAAATAGCAGGAACAGCAAATTCCTGAACCATACCTGTTTTAATGTACTGGTGTGCAAGGAAGCAGAGAGGGAGCAATTCTGCCCATCGAGACTACTTCTATCTACCATAACACATCATTATGATATCAAAATGATATCTTACGTTAACATGCGATTCTATGTGCTCATTATTTTAAAAGGCCATTCCGCCAATGCGTTTCCCTGAGCCACCTGACACCGTTCCTGCTGCCCTCCTGTCACAACCCAGAGGCTGCACCGCTGCTCCCAGGAATGCCAGCCACAGCAGAGCTGTGAAACCCCAGCCGGAGCTGGGAGGGCTCCCCTTGGCCTGCTCTGGGACAGGTGCAGTTCAGCAGAAGCGTGCACAGGGACCCCGCTGGGGCTGTTGACTTGAGTGTTTTGCAGTTACTTCACAGCCAGGACCAAGGCAAGCTGCTTCCCAAGGACAGGCAAGGCTTACTCCTTTCTCATCAGAAAAATGTTACTAGAAAGCAATCGCATACTCCAAGCCCTGTAATACTTAGTTCTCATTTATTTTCTTCCATATCCGAGAGCCTCCTTCAAAAAGCCTTGCTACAAGCACAGTCACTACAGTTGGCCAATTAACCAAATGCCAGCATTTTTAGTATATATTGACTTATTTACCAGTCTTCCTGATAAAACCAACTAACCAGCAAATGACGTACCTGTATCTGCATTTATCTGCTATTAAACACCTACACTAAAACACACACGTGAAATCTCTACTTCAGCAGAGTTTATACCACAAGTGCTCCAAGCGAGCTCCACACACAACCTGAAGGTAGGCTCCATCTTTTCAGCTCCTAATCTACATAATGAAGCTGAGACACTCCCAGTTACATTTTCCTGCAATGATCAGCGTGGGCAGCAGAAGGACTGGAGCTGGGAATGGAACCGTGGTGAGCTCCACTCAGCAGTGGAATGCGAGAGAGAAGCTGGCTGGTGGAAAAGGTCTGTTCTCTGAGAAAAAGGTTGAAGAAGTTGCAGCGCTGGGCTGTCCTCTGGTATTTTGTGTGACCTCAACACAACTGCATGCTCATACTTGGCTTCTTCCTCAGGGTTTACCACCTCTCAGAAAAGCTAAGGACATTTTGAAAAGCTTTTGGAAGTTTGATAGGCTCACAGGCTGGGGAAGGTTAACCGAAAAAGGAGATACAGGAGCTTGAAGCATGATTCCAAGACCAGTTCAGGTCCTTATTAAAATTTTCCCCTAAAGTCAGTGACAAATTCTCCAAATGAAGTAACTAAATGAAATATTGGTTCCACCAGTTCTCTAAATTCCTAATTCCCTGTATCTTTGAAAGGATATTATATATAACTCTTTTTTAAAAGAAAAGCTCAACTTCAAAAATTACTGAGTTTAGTATGATAGAAAGGGATCTGAAAGCTACTGGAGCTGACTCCAAGACAGTTTTTTTCTCCCTCCCATCGTAGCCTCACTAAATTTATGGTCCAATTTCAAAAATGGAGAGCAGAAACGTATGTGAAAGCATGCCAGCAATTACTTTCCTGTGCAGCCATTGACTCTGTATGTAAATCAGAGGCTCACAGGTGTGAGTGGCTTGGTCATGGCACTAAGAGGTAGCTCACTGCCTGAGATACAATCCCTGTGCTTGAAGGCTCCGATTTACCACCAGAAACATCTTATCACGTGGGAGGTTTGGTGCCTGCGCTCTTGCTTCCATGGGGCTCCCACCCTGAGCTGCTGCAGGCACGCAGCAGTATTTTGCAGCACTGCTGCTCCGTCAGCAGGCTGGGAGCCTCACCTCCTAAGGCAGGCACCTGCTCCAGGGGGGACTTGCTGCTTCCCCCAGCACGGCAGCACAGCAGCCCCTGGCAGGGGCGAGCCCTGCTCCCCGTGCCCTGCTCCAGGCCCACGGGTAGGAAATCTGGCTGCCAAGAGGGTTTTTCTGCAGCTCCTCTAAGTGCTTTGGCAGCTTAGGAACCATGTAAACAGCAGGAGAGCTAATAAGAAAACTGACTCATGAGGGACAAATCTGTGTCCTCCTGCAACTGAAGATAAACAACAACGCTGGTAAACAGCAGCAGCAGATAGCTGAGTGATAGGGGAGGACAATAAAATAAAGTGTCTTGAGAGCAATAACGTTTACAATAATATAATTCTGAGCTACTGAAGTATAAGCAAACTAACCAGTGAGCAACATTATAAAAAATAAAGTGATATTAAATAATCTGTTCAGCCTTTTTGTCACCTGCAACAAATTAGGCTTTCAATATGCAAAACATCTTCCTTCCAGAAAAACAAATGATCATGATTTCATTTAATTGTAATTTAATGAGGCATAATGTATTTTTTAAAGTGATATACACCAGGTGTGTGGTGAGGAAACTGGCCCAGCCAGACAAACCCTACTGTTTCTATTTTTGAGAAAACCCTAAAGCCAGCCAGAGACTGTTTTCATTTCTGCAAATTATGTTTCTGCTGGAGGGGGTGAGGAAGGGAAACCCACAGCATTCATAGATTTCTTATAAAATTCCATTGGCTAAATTAGCTCATTCTGACTTACATCTCACATATTAAAAAATAAAAATATAAAAATTGGCAGTTTGCAGAGTAACCAACTCTGCAAACCTAAAAGATCCTCTTCAGGGACTAGAAAGTCTCAGTATGACTTTAAGTAGCCAAACAAATCTTCTACATAGAACACAGCTCCCAGGATACATTTTAGGACATGCAGCTTCTGCTTTTCCACTCCTCTGCATCATTTTTAAACTGGCTGCTGAAGAGGCAACTGATGAAGTTTAATGTTCACACAGGCTGTGCTTGCAAACGAGGTGTGTGATCATCCTGAGACAAGGGCTCTGCACAGCCTGGTTTACCCTTGGAGCTTGCACTATTTTTAAAATTACACACTGGATCCATAACTGACTTTAAGAAAATAATACCTGTGGTGGAGAAAAAAGCACATGTCCAATCAAAACAAAAAAGTCACTGAATCTATTTAAGGCAGGAGTAATTTTGACCCTGTTTTTTCAAACTAGCTGAAATGTAGTCCCTTCAGGCCAGCAAAGTCATTGTCACAGAGGTTTGCTTTGCATTTATTCTATGAAACCCCATTTGTGAACTTCTTTTATTTTTATTAACTACAGGATTTCCAGGACAAACAACCCAAACCTCACTGGCAACTAATCTTTTTTAAAGCAGCTTCTGAGAGATGATGCAGCACAGTGCAGAGCCAATGATATTCCAACTGACTCCAACATCCAGTGGACCAACTGACCAGCCTTTGAGGCAAACAAAGGCTTGACAAAAGCCCACAGAAGGTGAGCAAAGCCTCTGTGCCCTCTTCCCAAAGGGCTGCTGCTCAGGCCTGGAAAGGGTGTCAGTGAGATCTCAGTGGGAGAGCAGACTGCATTACCGGTGACCAAAGGCAGGACAATTCTGCAACCAGAACTTTGGAAACGCAATCTGGATGGGCGCGAGGCGGTGCTGCTGGAGTGCAGCCCAGGCACTCGTGTCCTGGGGACAGAGGAGGATGAGGGCCATGAGGCAGCGGGAGACTCCCAGGCACCGGGCTGGGCCTCACACACATCAGGTTCGATGACTTGGATAGAAGTCATGCTCTCCCTCTTACAGACCTGAGCCATTTGACTACAAAACCAGGCACTAATGTTAAAGAGGTTCAGAATAGGCGTTGGACAATCGAAACACTGGCCAAGGCAAAAATTTAAATAAACCAAACTAATGTGCTAAACCTCAGTTTATATGTTCTGTATAAGGAAATTATATATATGAAGGACTGAAAAAGCATAAACACTTTTTCAGACTTTCAGCCTATTTGTGCCTCTCCATACTTCAGCTATGGCCAAAAGCAACAGAGAAAATGCTGAAATACTAGAAAAATATTGCTTCTGCAGTGCTTAAAGTTCCAAGTACTTTTAAGCCCTGCACTTGAACTGACAAGTCTCACTAGAAAAGCTATTCTGCTTTCCATCAGGGATAGATGTGACCCTGAGCAGGATGAGAAAATGAAGAGATATATTCAATTTCAACGTCTGGACCTTCAAGGTCAGTGATGTCAACCCGTCCCCTCTCAGTATACAAGGCCTGTTTCCAGCAAGGAAGGCAGCATCCAGGGAACCCCTGGTCAGCTATGCATTTCTACTGAACTGCACCGTAATCGTACCTTGAGCATACAACAACAAACTTGATTTTGCCATGCTAAAATGACCATTTATAGTTACAGCTGTCTGCTACTTGCAGTTGCAAGCTGGAGGCAGCAGGTCGGTCCAGGAGCTCTGCAGCAGAAGCACTGACTTCTCACACTCCTTCAAGGAATAAAGCGTTTCCACACGCTGTGCTTTTCTCACGTCAAGGCAGGATTTTACCACGACGTCTCTGCCTCTCTGCATTTACTCCAGGTCTCTCCTTCAGTATTGTCTTCTGGGCTGAACAAGATACATTCAACAATTCTGAAATACTTCTCTTTGCCTCTAAGTATACAGCACTTGCCAAGAACCTCTATATAAAGTACCTGTAAGCTTCTTGGGACTCAAGCTCATTTTCAAATGCTCACTGCTTTGTTTCCATTCCCTTACATCTCTTCCTAATTCCAGCTAGGATACGAAGCAGAACTGCTGGAAGTCTATCAGAAATGCTTATCCTGGCAATGTGTCCAGTCCAATTTTGCTGAGCAAAATTGCTTTACATAATCAGTGGAAATTTTTGAGTGGTTAGCCAAACCAAGTACCTTCATATCCCTTCTGTCACAGTTTCCATCAGGCAAGAGTGTTTTTGTACCCTGTTCCCTGACCAGGTCTTCTTGCTCAATGGTCAAAATGTGTGGTGCTACATTTGTATCAGTTTTACAAACTTCAGAACTTGAAGGACTCTGATTGAGTCTGACTCTCCATGAATGGGAGACCAACAGTCTCCCAGCACCCTTCAGTGTACACATCACATCAGTCCTTCATGTAGAAGAAATCTTCTGATCTCCAGATTCAGTGCCTACAGCCAGAGTATAAGCCTTGTTCTTAAACTCATTTAACTAATGCTAAAATACATACATCTCAGGAGAGAGCTGCTTAGGCACAAAGCATTTAGAGGCTGATTTGAATAAAACTTATACAGGGTGCAACAATGACAATTTGATTTTTATTATTAAAAATGAAGTGTTTAAATCCTCAAAGAAAACGGCTTTATTGCATTAGTTTAATAAAGCCTCTTTTTTATTATGGTATCTGTTTTTATGAGGGAAGACAGGATGTGCATGTGGATCTGAATGTGGATGCATGCGGAAAAGGAGGCAGAGAAAGACCGACCACCTGCAGCCACAAAGTGCCACCATTTATATGACATGCATGTCAGACCTTTATCCTGAAATATGCTGGAAAATGAGCAAAGACACACGGCTTGCGCACACTGTAGATCCATGCCTTTGCTTCCAAGGCTCAGGACTCCTGTGCATCAGCTGAGCAGGCAGCAGCCACCTCCTACAAGCACACATTCTGAAAGCCTGACTCACATGCTACTTAAGATCTTTTCATTCACCCTATTGAATACAATTAAGTTAATTGAAACTGAAATTTTGGGCAGTGCAAAACTCACTGTTGGAACAAATATTCCATGTACCAAAAATCTGCAATTTATTAAATTAAGCACTTCCCTTACAGACTGCCTTCTTTCCTGTGAGTACAACAGAACGCTGCTTGTGCCACATTACACCCAAGAATAAAACAAGCAGGCAGCATGAAAGGGTTTCATGCTGTAAGAGAGAGTTTTCTGTGAGGGTAAAAACCAACAAAAAATCCCCCCGAAAACCCAAACCAGAAGCCTTGCTAATTGAAAGTCTGTGCACAATGGGGCAGACACCATAGCAATGAATGCAGCATGACTGTCTCACTAGATACCAGGCAGAGAATTAAAGCTCCTTGTGTTCCTCTCATGTGAGTTAAAGGGAAGATTATTTGCAAAAGGAATTCTGGCCAGGATTTGGCTCACACGCAAATAGAGGTGGAAGAGTTAGTTATTTCAACAAACTATATTTCTGATCTTAATGCCTTATAGAGGACTCTTTTCTGAACCCACTTCCATTTGGGGGAATTTTGCCAAAGAAAGCAGAATTAAAATGAGGAGTCACAACCCATAGCCTTACGTCCTTAGCAACCACACTCCTGCTGTCAAGAGCCCCCAAAACCTCTACAGGTGACCAGTGACACCTTTGTATGCCAACAAATGTTATTTCCCTCTTCCTCATTGCAGAACCCTGGACTTGCCTGCAGTTGCTCCAGGAGCTGGGGCACCACCCAGCATCAATCCTGTGTTCCCCTATGCCTCAATCCACACCTGCAGCCAAGGTGTGACCAAATCCCTTGAACAAGGAGGATTAGTGCAACTTATTTCATCATAAATTTCATTACATCTGAAGGTGGTAGAGTTTCCTCCTCCTCAGGCTGTTACTTCCTTTAATCCAAAGAGACGTGGTTGGCACCAGCTAACCAGGCAGGAGCTGAGCTGGGTGTGTGCTGCTTTCCCATCTGCAGGCTGGGAAGCCAACGCTCCCGCATGGAGCTCCTCAGGGCAGGAAAGAGGGAGCAGTGCTCTTTGGGAAGAAAGTTACGAGCAGCCTGAACACGCTGGTGTTTTTACCCAGCTCTCTTTGTATCTGGCCCCAACAACAACTTGATTTAAAAAGCCTGAGATTCAAGGATATTTCCAGTTTCGGAGGCTGTTCAGTAAAACAAGCACTGGCCACTCGCCCAAACGTTTTACTAGTTTTGGCTATTATGTCACAACATTGGCAAAAAAAAAGATGCTTGAAAAAAGAGAAAGATACAAACTGAAACACTCCTTCAGTCTGTAGGCTTTGCAGCCCACTGGGCACTCCCAAGGAGAGCAGCAGTTCACTGATCAAGTGATTTAAACTGTCTGGACTCTTACAAAGAGCTCAATAAACTGTCCTGACAACTCCATGAGCCTGCAGCAAAGAGGGATGCTGAGGAAACCAGGAGAATAATACATTCATTTTCTTTATCCAGAACAGGATTCAAATTACCTCTTTTCCAGCTTGTATTTTGGAGAGTGGGATCACTTCAGCCCCTCCAGATTTGCTTAAAAGCTTTCCAGTGAATGACAAGGTAAATCCAGGAGAGCATTTCCATGCATTTCCTTTAAAACAGTCCTCTTAGTCTTACTTTTTCCTGTAACCGACACCACCTACCAATTTATCAAAACATTACAACCTGCAATAAGCAAGTTCTGGTTATTATAACCTTTGTAATCTGAATTGCAATCTGAATGCTGCATTAGGAGACAATAAACTGCAGGATGGAAATGGTCCAAGGGTTCTGCCCTGAGGATGGGCCAAACTCCATGTGTGCATTCTCCTCCAGGAGGAAGTGCACAGCCTTGGCCATCAGGCCCCTTGTCCTGCCTCCCATTTCAGAGTATCTCCAGTGGCCAACGTGGTGCTCATGCTTTTAGAGGCCACTCATCACCTAGAAGTTATTCTGATGTAAAGACGATGCATGCTTCAGCCAGGTAGGCATTTTTTGAGAACTCCAGCCTGCACTGGAGCAGTACTGCCCTGTACTGAAAACCTTTTGACTTCAGTGCACCGTTTGAGACCAGTGAGAGACATCAGCTCCCTCTGTGCACTAAAACCTCCTCACCCTCTACAGTCTGTACATTGCAGGCACTGCCTTCACTCACAAGCTTTGATTGCTTTTAAAAATGGGCACAGGGCAATTCCAAGTGTGAGGTACACCTGCTCTGACTCTAACAGTTGTACGTCTCTTATAGATTTGCAATATTAATCAGATTCTTCCCTGTTTTTTTCCTCAAGATTGAATGGCTTTATACAATCAACAAGTGACGAAGTCTTACAGAAATCAAGCCTTTCACTAATGACTGTTGTAATAACAATTTCAGCTTACAGCTTGGCTTCATGTCTACGTGCCTTACGAAGATGCCTTCCATTCTAAAGGCATCAGGTATGACTATCTAACTCTCAGGTGTTTGAGTGGCCTCATGAAGCTGTCTGCCTTCAATTCAAGCCCACTCACACTCCTGCATGCACTTTTTAAGGCCCAGATAAGGACGCCTAGCTTTCCATTAGCGAGCTGTTAGTTCATAGCAGCAGCCTCAGCAGAAGGAACAAACTATTTCAGTAAACAACACATTCTTCTTATTTAGGGGTCACAGGCAAGAGGGAGCCAAGGCCAAGGATCCTGGCGATAAAAAACTTGGGCACAAACAACGCAATCACACAAGCAAGAAACTGAACCTCCTGCCTCAATAATTCTGCTAACTGCCTTAGCCATGGCAAGCTCTCTCCACGCCACAAGAGCAGGGAAGGCTACGCAGAGCCCAAGAGGGTGTCATTCCAACAGACACCATTCTTATCGTTGCTGAGCAGATTGTAGGCAACACCATCTTAGACAAACATGGTAGTGTGCACCACCATTTCAAATATTTTGAAGGTTGTGTAGGAATTTCTTACTTATTGAAAAGTGTCATTAAAACCACCTGCAATAATTATACTGTCTCTGTGGGTGTGCTTCTACCCATCCCATGTGCTGAACAAATAGGCATTTAGATTCCGCAATGGCGTGAATTAAAATTAAAGACACCAAGTCTCTAAATATAAGAAGATGCAGAGGTTAGCCCAAGACACTTACTGAAAATCAGGCATATACACTTTGAGGGTTCTTCATTCCCACTTTCAAATGAATAGGAAAATGTTCGCTTTGGAACTTTCTGTTTGAAAGAAACCTTCTTCATGGCTAACTCAGCCTGGGCCAGCTCCTCCCCAAACACCCTGTGCAGCTCTCCTGTGCATACAGCAGGTACTAAACTGCCTGATGTTGTCTCCATCTCAGTGGGAGCACTGTGCTCCACGAAATGTACAGAACTCGTCATAGAGCCTGAAGTGCTTTGTTTCATGTGTGCAGACAACATGGCCACAGGTATAAGCAAATATTGGTGTCTTCAGTTATGTATTTCCAACTTCAAGAGGAAGACTTGGATGTTTCACAAACCACACAACTTCATCTCTCCTTCTTCTGACCCTCCTCACATCCTCCCTCCCACACACACACATACGTACAAGTGTCAGCCACTTGTTCCAATGGATTTAGCCTAGTTTGGATCAAAGCTTCCTCTACTTCATTTAACAGATTTGCTCAGATGGAAGGTCTCAGGGGAGAAATAATGTTAGTAAGAAGGGCCTTTTCAGCATTGAGTATGTAGGTCATTGGACTTTAAAATAAATTAGAGAATAGTTTATCTATTAAACAAGCCTCACAGTACATATTTTATGAAGCTATACTTAATTATAGGCTAATGTGCACCACAGAGCTACCACCAAGAAAGATTAGGCAGTGGCCCATAATGCAGAGATTAATACTATTATTAGCTGGCTGGCACACAGCATCTATTATTTGGTACCATCAGGAGAAACAACAGACCTCTAGTTTCCAATGCTGGCACTTCTGTGAAATGCAACAAACCGAAATCTTTCCAGAGAGAAACACACACCTCTCTGTACCTCAGAGGCAGCAGGGGGGATGCAAGGAGAGAGAAGACTTGAATCTTCACTTCAAGTGCCTTTTACAGAGTTTGCTTCTCCACCATGGATGTGTAGGAATATCCCACACCTTCTACTGTGCAGTGCAACACTGACTGTCTGAGCCTCTCTTCTTAATAACCTGAACAGTCCCAGATGAGAGGGGAGCTTGATTTAAGTTGGAATTAACAGCTGAGGACAAGGAAACATAAGCGTGTATCTACACTCTTTTGCTACAGCGATGGCTCCTGGGGACATGATGCACTGCATGTAAGACTCTGGTCTGCCGTACTAGGGCCCTGTTGACTAACAGAACACTGCTGCGAGGTGAGCAAACCTTTTACGGACGCTGTAAGACTTGCCTGTTCTGGCATCAGTATCATGAATGGTAGAGTACGTTATATTACTTATGATGGAGGGCTAAGAAGCAGGTAATTTCCTTCTTGTTGGGGAACGAGCCTTTGATTTAACAGTGGACTTGGGCATTACCAACCCAGGTCTCCCAGCCTGGCTAAAGGAGAGCTTCATGTTAGGTGACAGTGACAAAACCCTCACTGGCAACGCTATTGCCGACCTCTCGCTCCAGTTCAGAATATGTCATTCTGTCAATACCATCTACCTTGATTATACCAGGCTTTATATACAACAGGTTATGATCCCAGAGGGATGAAAAGCTTTTCCAAATTAAAAGCAGCATTTTAAAGAGGAAATACTCATACATTCCTATGTAGTTTTCATTTGATATCCTCAAGGCTAACCCCAGAACCCAAGTGTTTTTTTCTGAGTGCAGCCATCTTATGAATTTAATGGAAGAAGGGAAGTAATAAAATGTGCTCCATACTTTAATTAGTTCCCTCATAACATGGCACTTCCAAAATGGCAGTGCCAAAGAAAATCATTAATCTAGGAGAACAGACGAAGGCACTGTATGGGGCAAGGGATAGACCTCCTAGAGATACACACTCCCCCTTTTCTTCTCTTGCTGGTAAACCTTACCTCAAAGAACAACTCCAGCTACAGAAAAGGAATTTGTACCAATATTAAATATTAAGCCACTTTCCATTTCTTAAGACCTGCTACAGAGTATCACAATTGAGAGATCACATGTTGTATCCTGCTCCAACAAGAGCAGGATAAATGTAAATGGCCTGTCTTTCCAAGTACACATTCACCCTGCGTAGTCCAGGTGCCAGGCTTAAGTTGATACTATCATGCAAACATTTCAACATCTGCATTTCACTAGGTGAGTGAGAAAACCTGTGTCAGACATAGGAAGGCAAACACAATCTGCTACAAAAGGCAGACACTTTTCCCAGCACACTTGCCTTACACATTTCTTATGGGAGCAGCCTCTGGCAACTAGTGCCGTCAGTTGTACCACAGGAAGAAATTCAGGAAGTGTCAGAAGGAAGCCCAAAAACACCTCTGATTCTCAGTCTTTTATTACCTCTTCCTGGAAATCAGGCAGGGGCAAATGTAGAAGTTTATAACCACAGAGAGGAGCTCAGGGAAGAACTCCCATGAGCGGAATGACCTAGAGAACAAAGCTCAGGTAACGGCACAGGAGTGGCCAAATGCAAACAAACAGCTGTTCCAGGAAGAAACAGCCTTGTTCAAAACTGACAAAGAGACTCGGGAAAAGACTGAGTGGTTTGACCTGTTTCTATGGCACACCCCCTGCCGTGATCTGCAACAACCACACAGCCCCACAAGAGCCACAGCTCTGCCCCTTCTTGGTTATAGAATAGAAATTGTACCTGTGTGCGGTTGAATGCTACTCTTGCAAAGACAGCTTGAGACACACTGGCTCTCTTCAGCTCATCTCTGACTTGCTGGTAAATATCTGGAGAGACTTCCACCGATGAATTTGATGGCTCTGGTTTGACAGCTCTAGGGATGGGTGGATGATTCAAGAACTGCTGGTTGATAGCCTGTGGGTGCTGGTGAGCCAAGAGTCGGCTGACAGCAATCTGCTGGTTTATCAGATGGGCCATCGCTATCTGCTGCCTCACCAGTTGTGGACTGAGCTGAGGAGACAGGAGCCCAGGGTTTATCATTGTTTGCATCGTTGGCACTTGGTTTCGGATTGGAGTACTGTGGTGAATTTGGCCATGAGGAGACTGTTCATTAGTTTTTCCCAAAGTTGCCAGCTGGTTGATATTTGGTAAGTGCATGGGACGTTGACCAAGAACACAATAGTCTGAAAGGTTTTCTCTTTCCACTCTTTCCACTGTTAAAAGAGAAAAATTAGCTTGCTGTCATTTCAGTTTGCACTTAGGGCAAGGATTGTAGTGCAGGTGACTGTACACAACAGCACCTGCTTTACTTTGTAAGTCTACACTTGCATAGAAGTATCACAGAAACATAAGCAAAAGAAACACAAAGTAAAAGCATCAAGAATAATTGACATTCTTTTGGAATTCTCAGGCTTCATCCACAGCTCGTGAAGACTCCTATAAATCAGTAGCAGGTATCCCCTCCAGGCTCCTTCCCTAAAGAAACAAGCTTGGACATTTCCATTTATACTGTTACTAACATTTGAATCTGTCACAGCAAATTGAGTAACCTTTAAAAGTGGTCAGTGTTTCAGAATCACTGGCATCACTGGGTAAAGGAAAGAAATTCAAATTGGTATCCACTCACACAAACCAAATGGAAACAAGGCCATTCCCTGTGCAGCTCATGGCACAGCTTCTCATTACAAACTCGGCAACTATTATCTTTTCCACATAAACTCTACCTTGCACTGTGTGTGGATAAAGCTACCAAGTACCATGAGCTCACCCAGGTGCACCACAGCAGACTCATGTTGGCTGTGTGAAAGCATATTACAAAACACTGAAATTCACACGTGAGAAAAGTTTAAAGCAATGGTTCCTATTGCCAAAGCCTCGTTGCCACGAGTCTGTCCATAAACTTTAAAGCACTTCTGCACAGAAGTCCACTTGAAAGAAAGTGGCTTCACTCTCTTCAAAAAAATTTTGTTTAGCACAACAGTGTTCTCTAAGTGACACCATGTTACAAAAAATTAAACGGTACACACAAAATGCATAAACTGTAGTTTTATATACTGATGTGCATTGTCCCTGTTAAATATCCTATGTCAGCAATATCACAGTATCTTTTCACGTAACTGCAAAACTAAATGCGCATGTTACAAAATTAAATTTCCTCTAAAAGTACTATTTGAAATAGGAAATGAAGTTTATCAAGTGCATAAATATAACTCCTACCTAGTTCATTTTAAGCAATCAGAAGTCACTGTACAGTAGGTTGCACGTTCTGTAAGCCTCCCTACATGCAATTGGATAGGCATTTTTATATTGATCTGATATGAAAGTGTTCAGAGAAGTGTATCATAGAAAACCACTACCTCATCCCTGTATTGGTCTCAGCAAATAACAAGATAGGGTTTATTTCATAAAGGCCATAATACTATTGTAACTTGTGTAATGATTAACAACTGTACAAGGTTTTGAACTCTTTTAAAAAACCTATCTATATAAAGCTTTGAAGCTTTACACAGTTAATACTCAGAATGACAGCTTACTGATGACTTGCTCTGTTTCCTTCTAAATAGAAAGACAGCTCTTTTCACCTTCCAGAGTTAATCTAAGACAGAGAGGGAGTCGTGCCCTGAACACATACAAACACACAGTTACTATCTTTAGAACTGTCACTCCGGAGTATCACAAGTACTGAATTTTACAACTAGGTGAATTAATACCCAGGATTTCCTTGTAAAAAATTTTAACTCGCTCCGCCCATTCTTTTAAAGGAAAGCCCCAAAACATCTTTAGCCTTCTATAAAAAAATGGCTTAGAAAATTTAAAATAATAATTAATTTCTAAGAAAACCGTGAATTCCACTTTTTCACAAAAGCTAATGTTTCAACCCAACTGAATTTCTAAGTGAGTGTTTACTTGTATTTCAACTATGAAAGGCAATGCAATATGTGTGATACACAAATATTATTGTCAGCAAATGACCATTTTGCTGTGTTACTCACAGGCTGTCAGATACATAATGCAGTATTTCATCTTGCTGAAAATATTGAAAATCCCTATTCAAAAGCTGCTCCTCATGATGTCAGTAGGCCTCTCTGAAATGAGGTACAGAAAGCTGTATACCAGTTCAGGAACAGACACAAAATCAATGTGAAATATGCGACAGGAGCCGTGCTAATTCCAGGGATGGACCCATCACCAATACAGAGGTGTGGGCAGGAGAGTGAGGAGGGGCTGCTTTGTCACAGCCCCAGACCACATTCTGCAACACAGATGATTCAGAGCCAACACGGCCATACTACCGCCTCCTCAGCCTCTCTGCACTAAGCCTGCACCCAAGTAATGCCATTAAATACAAACATTTGCCAGCCAAATGCAACTGTTTCAAAGGTACAATAGCTACTTGGCAGGTGTAAGTAGAATAAAGCTGTTGCTCAGTGTAATGAAATACTTGGAGCATCCTGCTACGTCACTTGACAACCCTAAAAATCTAGAGTCCTTCTGCTAGCAGTTTCAGAAGAGCTGAAAAAGTTCTGAACTATTTGTAGTTTGAGGAGCACACAGAGAATAAGTCACTGAAACCAACAAATTATTACTTGTTAGAACATAAAAACAGTAACCAAGTGTTTTTGAAAACTTGGTGAGAAATAAATATAAATAACATTCACTTTCTGGGCTGAACCACATTTGCCAAGTTTCCACCCACTCTTGACTTCAATGCCAAGTTATAAACCCCTATAAAAATAAAGTTTAAGATGAAAAGGCTGCCAGGCTGTTAATCTCTGCAGTGCTACTTGGAATGACACAGAAACATCACCTGACTTGCTTCCATAGGTATATTTTTTCCTTATTATCAGTTTCCTTTTTTGATCACATTAGACTATACAGCCATGCATGTACTCCCTATAAACAAACCAGATTCTAGTCACTCTAACCACTTTAGTAATAAAAGGTTACCAGTAGCAGTTACGCTGGATGGAAAAAATGTACATTACTCAACTCCTCAAGACTCTTTCCTTCTCTAACACATTGCCCATATCTGATTCCCTTGTTCTTTGATTTGTTGTTCTTTGGTAACTACAGATTGGTTACCAAATCTGCAGGGCTGTACAGGAGCAAGACTGAGACAACCTTGAGATGGAGATTGGCACTGTCCTGAGAGACAGGCCAGCTTGCCAGCAACGCTTTAAGGAAAAAAGGGATACAGGAGCCACAAAGCTTCTGTGCCACCAGCATCCTGCCTCAGATCTTCCTGAGACAGGGCTTTTACCTTTGCATCCTCCACTTTCCATGTTCATACCTGAATACAGTCTTTCTCTTGTTTGCTATTGTTCTACTCAAACTGGGGATACATTTAGAGCTCTTGTAGTCCTGTACTGATTGGAATATAAAGCAGTGAGGACAGAGCAGCAGGACAGGACCTTATACTGGGAAGGAAGGGGTTCCATGGATATGTGCTGTCTGCATTCAAGTACTGCTGATAAACTACTTCTGCTAGCAATGCCTGTGGTAGTTAAATAAAAGCTGGTTCAGAAGGCTGTTACCTACCTCCATCTGTGGTGTGACCACAGCAAAAGACATTGCAGTGTTTTTGTTTTCCTCTGCATCGCTCGCTTGGTATACAATTCTGCAGTTCTTTGCTCGAAGAGCTCCTTTAAACCAAGTACAACAGCACTGTCATATTGCAGAGCCACCCACCCTTCTGAAGCCAACCACAAGGTAGGCAGAGACTTGTGTCTGGACAACAGGTACTGTGCTAAGCTCAGCAATTAGCTCTGAGAGTACTCCAGGATAGCATCTGCCCTTCATTTTTCTATACCTCGCTACAACATGTCACTACCTCTACAAGAGTCAGAAAACAACATAATGCCCAGAACGGGAGCAGCAAATTTTTGTGTTTGAATATTCCGTTCTCATCCTATAATGACTACCATGTGCGTCAATGTATTTCAACTCCATATTGAGTTAAAACTTCCTGAATACAGCACAAAAGGAATTCAGTGCACCCTTCCCCTGTGTGATGCTCTTAACCTCTAGCCCAATCTTCCTTGCACAGTTAAGCAGCTGACGCAGACCACAGCACAATAGCTTGGGGTGGTCTGCATGCAACTTTCCATTTAAAATAAAACCAGCTCAAAAGATTTAAAATAAGATTTATTTCTCCACCTTCTCTTCCCCTCACACTTTATTTGCACTGAGTTGTTAATAGGAACATTCTGACAAACAGCCCATGGGGCATTTAGGGCTTATGCGTGGCACTGAATTGACTGACAGCACTGGAAACCAAATTCCTATGGACAATAAGGGATGCAGCAGGGAGAGCAAGAGTGTAACACGTCTCCCAGCACTGCACCGCAAGTGGGGACACAGAGGACCCGCCAGCGTCCATGACCCAGCGCGCCCGGAACTTTTCAGTCCCACAGGCATACAGGCACTTTGCCCCAGAGTAAGAAGAAGCTGGTAAAGAAACGTTTTGTAATAAGTTACTAGCCGGCAGAATTGCCATGCTTCAATTGTGACAGGATGTCACCACCCAGGGCTGTTCTCCAGTGCTTCAGTTTGCTTCTTTGTTTTATTTATTATTTAAAACCTGGTGATCATAAAAGCCATTTCTAGCAGTGGTCATGGCCAAGCTGGGAGAGCTCTGTGAACTCTGGTATACCCTGCACTAAGCTTGAGACAGAAAAGTTCCCACAACTTCTCCTGGCTTAGCACCATCCTGCTCACTGGAGCAAGACTTGAACTTTGGAGCCATGCTTGGGGGACAAAGCACAGCATCAGCTCCACCTTGGAGAGACAGGGCTGCTGCACTACACCCAGAGGGTGCCCTCTTGCTTATGCTACATAATTATGAACTACCACTTTGTAAATAACAGAACCACTCCAGAGCACAGGAGGAGTTTTTAAAGTGGTAATTCCATATCTTTTTATCTGTAATTGGGATAATTACTTATTTCTTTTAATCACAGCCCACTTAACCACTACAGTGCAAAGGGCTGGTCTGAGGAGTCTCATGTTCATTCAACATCTAATCTTTGTATTTACCCACAGTCATTCACTGGCTTCAGTGCCCGATCTCTGCCTAGGCCACTTGTTCCTGCACTCAGGACTGGAGGAAAAGCAGGTTGACCAGAGAGGCAGACGTGACAAGAAGTTACAACTTTTAAAACCTTTCCCTTCCCCTACTCCTGCAGGACAGCACAGGACCTCAAAATAGCTATAGAGCACATACAGAAATTGTTTGGCTGCTGGCTGTGGGTAGCAAAGGCCTTTATCCAAGCCTAATGGAAAACAGACAGGAAAGGCCATTGTCTGTTCTTTGTTGAGTTGCAAACCATTCAGTTCCCAAAAGCACAAATCACTATTTTTTTTACTTAGAATCATCATTAAAAGTGGGCCTTTAACCACCAATCACCAATCTGAGGTAAACTGAGCGGAGTGTACTACCATTGCTGAGTCTCTATGTGCAGCTGACCTTCTCGTCCCTTATCCTCAAGACTAGCTCCAAATCATCCCTTGGGACACAGAGATGCTAACATGTCATGCCAGTTCTGCTTAAGCATAGTAAATCATATTCTTCACATGGGCTGCCCCTGGACTGCACTGCTTCCAAAGGTGCTTGTCAGAAGACAAGCATCATCATCTTATTTTTAGATTTATTTTTGGGTTTGTGTATAGGTCCAAGAGGTACACAGAAGTACGAGCTCCGTTCTTCATAATCATGTTAACATTGTTTGCCAAAAGGATGTGCCACATCCATCTGGCACAGAAAACCATTACATTGAAGGTATTCTAGTGACCACCTGTTCTAACCCATGAATACTGGTCAGGTGAAATGGAAAAGGAGAAGCAGAGGAATCATTAGTTAGAACTGTCTGACAGAAACACAGGGAGTACTGGTTTAGATGGATTGATGTTCTCATCTGATATAAAAACATCTCCCTTTCTGTCAACCTATTGTAACAGTAGAAATAATCTTTTGTGGGTATCTCAAAAGGAAGGTACGAACCTCCTAGATGACCCAGTCAATTGTGCAATCCCTCTGGGAGATACATATGTGTGTCTCCCTGATTCATAGCACCAGAGATGGTGAAGGGAGAGAGACAGACTACAAACATTATTAAGTCAGAGATATAAACTCTTCAGATATTTCAAGTGAACAGAATGCCATTCTGCTCTCAGAGTTACATATTCTATGAAACCCATGGGATCAGAGAGACACATTACAGCTTTTCACATAGGAAAGCTTATGCCTGTACCTAAGCTTCAAGTTATCCTCTTGTTTCAAACTAATCTCCACTAATGCTTACTTTGTAAAAATAACTTTTCTTCTGAGCTAACATGTCGCTGTCTGCCAGCACACATATAATTTAAATATGAAAGATAATTAATTTGGAGATTCTGAAAGTTAAAACAAAAAACATGTTTGCTTCTTAGAAAATGAAGATGACCCTTCTTTACTAAGAAATCAAAAGGGCAGAAGACCCAGCTGCAGCACACAACTGGTCCTCACTGAGAAAAGCACGGTACTTGAACAGGAAACACTTTTTAAGAAAAGTTCGGTGCCATCGTTTGAACAAGACACAGGACAAGTGGCTAGACAGCTTCTCCACAGAAGGGTTTTCAACCTTTACTGTCTGGCCTGTGTTCCCTAAAGCAGCACTGGCTGCAGCTCCAGCCACATCCAGGCGCAGGAGATGGCACTCAGCAAACCCCACACATCCTCTGCCACAGCACAGGCACTGCAAGCAGTGAGAGCCACTGCTCCAAGACAGCCAGAAGCCAGGGAAGACATTCTGCAAAGCTGAGATTCATATATGCACTTGCTTTAGATAAAAGTTACTCTTAAATAAAAAAATTAAACCCAAAGGGTGTGTTTTAATTCTCTTTACAGAGAGGAATAGCCAAGAGGGCCACAAGTCACACCCCCTGGAACACACGGCAGCGAGTAAATTGGTTTTTAACAATACACATGCACAAATCCCCCAAAATGGCACTTAACATCACGGACAATGATGAAATACAAAATGCTAATCTGGGTGGGGAAAAAAGCAGGCAAGGGGTCTATAATTCTTGCTGAATCTTGCCACTTTTAACATGTATTTAAAGAGAGAGGCCACTTTTTCCTCATTAGTGCCAACTGAGGAACTACTCTCCTCATAAAATAGCACAGCAGGCCACTGACTAAGAGGATGTCTCCAAGTCAAGAGATGACCTTAAGGTCTTGTCTATTACCTAGATGCTGACAAGGTGGCCTGTGATTGATGTTATTTTCCTTCCTTTTTATTTAAGAAAGTGAGGAAATTCCTATTTTTAGTGAAATGAATACACAGTAAGAAGTGTAAAAGTAAGCAAAGGGGAAGTTACAGTAACGTCAAGAGCCCCACAGCCGACCCTAAATGCTTTACCGCCAGAGCCACGGCTAATATCCAAACATGATATGAAATGTATTTCCTTAAAAAACTTAACATTTCTGCAAAAGGTCAAGATAGATGCATATAAATACATAATATATATAAACCCCTCCATTTACATAGAGAGAGGTAAATAAACATGCATGTATCAGTAAAGAGGGTATTTTTAAAAGTCAGAAACACTGTTTGGGAAAGGTCTGGTGTGCCTTTTTAGGAGGCTTCCACAACATCTGCTTCAGAGGAACAATTAAAAACTTTTTGTCAAAGCATATAATGACAGTTTTCCCCAGACTCACACTGGCATTATCACTGTGCCACAATCCTCAGTTCCTTCAGCCTGGAAATAAGAAAGCTGGGAGCCCTTCTGAATCCTGTTTCTAACCTCTCTCAACCTATATTGGCCTCCAGGAACACATTAAAAGAGAAACAGATTGCTCTGTCTATCCATTATTGGAAGTAAGCAAACAAACTTTCAAGAATAAAACAGCCCATAAACAATAAATCAGTAATACTGGAAAAATCAAAGAGGAGCCAAAGCAGATTCTCAATTTAAGGAAGCTATGAAAGCTTTTTCTTACATTCTTGATCTGTTGAAACAGAAATAATTGAGGCCTCCTCCTTTAAACTGAAAAACCTCATCATTCCACAAAAACTTTGAGACAGCCACAGTCTCAAAACTCACATCCACAGAAAGCTATATTTTGACAGACACTGATGGCAGGAGCAAAGATGACATGTTCTTCATACGCAGACAAAAAAAATATGTCTTTTTAAGTCCACAATGTATTTATTTCTTCCCGCTGCCTTCCTAACTTCCTCCCACCAAGCTAAGTTGTGTCATCAGGGAAAAAGAAAATATTCACACCAGTTAAGATCTTCAGTTGTGAAAGAATTCTGATACAGTGATAGTCCTTCTGATAAAAATAGAAAGCATGACACTTAGAAGTGAAATATCTATTGAGAAAGAGAGCTAAAAAATATTCTAAATGCTACGAACCCAAAACACTGGGACATGAGTAGATAACTGGTATGAGTCTGATCCCTTGACAATTACCTGAATTGCAAGGCTAAGTTCTGAAATACCTCTCCCCATACATACCTATATATATATAGGTATGTATGTATGTATGTATGTATATACTTACTTACAAAGTGTTGTTTTTATTCCTGTATCTATTTGTTAATCAAATTCAGAATCAATGCAAACCTTTCAAGCAATTATTAAAATCCTGCATTTCAACAATGTTGAATCCCTTCTCCCAGCCTCAGCAAGTTCAGCTTCTAGAGAAATCAGATGAGCATTTCTCAGACTGAGAGAAGCATCCCCATGGGACTGGGCAGGAGAAAGGCAGTTTGAGAACCTCTGGAATAAGCCATTGGTCTATAGATGTCATTGATTAGTATGTATTCTTTAGTAAAAAAGGGGATCTCTGATTCTTCATTGAGGCAGGTTTAAACATACTTAAGCCTTGTCATGTACGCACAACTTTGTACTAAAAGGCCTTGCATCCCTCAAAAAGAAAAAGAAAAAAGAAAATTTAGAAAGGGGGGAAAAGGCTTCACATAGTAATATTAGATTAATTAATGATGCATATTTTGAACAAAATTACAACACATACTAAATAGCTTAATTACCACCTAAAGTTATTAGGTGGTAATACAGACATCCATGAGGGCAAGAAGTCCACAGAAGAACCGTTACGCCTTTTGTTTCCCAGCCACTGTACACATTCCACTAGAACTGTTTTAATAGAAGCTCTCCTTCAAACATATACGTGTATCCCAGAGACTGGAAAGAGCGGACATCCCGTTATCATCTCCCTCCTGTCCTCACACACATCCCGAGTGGCAGACCCGGGGCCAGGAGGAGACAAAGAGCCTCCAGCCTCACAGCAGCCAGTTCCCAAGTCTGGCTGCGCACTAACTCTCGTGCTGCTGAGTAAACTGTGAACATCTTAAAACCTCAAGGGGATGGGGCAGGGTGGGAGAAAAAAATTCAAGCAGAATTTGATTCTAGCATCATCTGACACAAGACCAAATTGCCATGCTGAGCTGAACTAACTGAAAACTTCTTTAGAATTACGAGTGTGAGTAGTTTAGCTATCTTTTCGGTGAGTTCAACAGAATGCACCCTAAGAATGTTTACTTGAGATTTGATACAATTCCATTTGTGTACTGCTTTTACATCTGTTGCTAATGATATCAAATTATTGATTGTTCACTTTCTTATATTATTTAAACATTAACTATGCACTCAGCAACCTGATGCTTTTCTCCTTTTTTCCTTTTTTTCCAGAGAACTTTTTATTTCTGTCTTTGGTTATAATTACTTTGATCTTCCAGAGTGTATAATTAATTTACTGTTTATTTATTTCTATGAGAAAGGAAAAAAGTTTGACCTAGTAGATCTATATGTGGCAATTTGTAACAGAATCACATAGCTTATGTTTAGGAAATCATGGTTTTGATTAAGAAGCAACCATTTAGTTCCCACTGTTTTATTAAAACAGACATTAGCAGATAATAGGAAACACATTTAACACTGTAGGCTGCATTTAGTTTGCAACGTCAATAAAGTTATTTTGAAGCCCCTTCCTATTTTGTATTTACCACAGCTCATATGAATTGGTTTTTTGCTTTTACTTTCTAGTAACCAGCTCTAGAGTTACACAAGGATACGGGTGTTGGTTCCAAAGACTTTAAATGATAGTTTTACCTAATCTATCCAGCTACAGCACAAAAAACAAATTGCTGCAGCATCCCTTCACCTTCATGGAAGTCCTTTTTTAAAATTGTTATTAAAGGAGTACATGATGACTGATGCATGTAACTCGAGTCACTACTTTTGCACACTAACTGAGCCATCCTGCAGGAATATCTGGCTACAGAAAATAAACAAAACAACATGAAACGAGAGATGATGAGAAATTGAAACCACCTAAAGAAGTGCAGAAGTCTTCCTGTTTGCAGGTGGTTAAGATTACTGCTCTGAAGTTGCATGACTGTTTATTCTCCATGCACCACTGTACCTGCCACAGACTCTTTTGTTTTCTCTCCCACTCATATGGCTGATGAATCAACACTACTTGAACTGCTTTATAGCAGCTTGTGTTTACTTCACACATACCTTAACCTTCCCTTTTCTCCTCCTAACACACACAAACTTCCAAACAGCAGTGACTGGCTGTGTGTCTGAATAGCACAGATACAGAGTTATCTGGCAAAGCCTTCGAGTTTGGATCCTTGACCTCTTGATTGAGGTTTCATTCTGCTTTTACTGCACTTAACAATTTAACTGTGCCCTTACTAAGTAAAAAAAAGAGTAAGAGCGTAAAGTTCTAAGAATGGAAGAAAGTGGAAGACAACAGTGTGCTAGAAATACTCAGAAGCTGCAGCAGTATCTCTACAGTTAAGAACACTACAGTTAAGGGCTTCCAGTGCCTCTGCAACTGGCACCCTTGCCCAGTTTTGAAAAAAGAAGAAGAAAAATTGAAAAAAAAAAGCCTATTTCTGCTCTCCAGAACAGCAAGTAAATGCGAATGGTGATGACCTCGAAGCTGTTTGATTCCTTTGATTGCTTTTTAACCAAGTGGATATGTTAAAGCACTTTGAATAAATTGTTTTATTAAGAGACACCATTTAGAGAAAAGAAACACTTCTGAGTCACACAATGGCAATCTAGAGAGAAAAGAAAATATCCAGCTTATTTGGCATGAGGGTAACCACATACTAAAATGTCCAATCAACATTTTTACTTCTAGCCTAAACCATTTTAGTAGGTGAAAAGCAACATCTCCATTTCCTTGCCTGCATTGTTACCCCAATTCTGCCTGGACAGTTTTTCTTCTAGACACAAATAATTTCACCACAGAACATTCTTTCTTTTTTCCCCTAGTGAAAATCTAATCATTGCAGAGCCCAGGCATGAGTGTCTTACAGGTATGCTCTGCACAAGCCAGATGTGCAGAGAAAAACCAGATGCCTCAGAACTTTTTCTGATGTTTCACGCAATTTTGTTTCATGTGTTCCTAACTCAAGCAGCAGACTCTTTATGGCATTATTATGCAGATTTCTAGTCTGTCCTACGGAAATAAAACAAGCAACCTTTCGTAGCTTATGTTTTCCAGCCTTTTATGAGGAAAAGACAGCACACTCTTTTTGAAAGGTGCTAATCTTCACACGACTAAAAATACAATGGTTTTCAGGAAGGATATGACATTACCCCATTTCTTCATAATGTTTGTGAATTCTCTTATGATTTTCCCAGCTACTGAAAGGATCACAGACAGAAATGACAATAATAGTCTATGCCTTCTTTCAGACAATGAATCTTCCTTTCAGTGGCATAAGAGAGAGAAAAACTATGAAAAAACCCTATCCCAGGATACAGCTAATCTCCAAGGGTGATGGACATTTGGGGAGAGAGGAGCCAGGTGGAATTATGAAAAAGCTTTTGACTATCCTCAAACTCCTGAGCATTTAAAGCATATGAGTGTTAAAAAAAAAAAAAAAAACAAAACAAAACACCACACCAAAAACCTACTAAAACAAATGGTCCAGTGGACATCTAAGTCCCTTGCCAAAGGAAAGGAAGAATAAAAGAACAAACCACACACAATGGATGTTTGTCACATCGTTTTGTGCACCACTGACAGGTGATCAGACAGTTCAGTGGTGAGAATGGGATGAACTTATTGAGAATAATTTTACTGCCTCAGGCACTGAGGACCTACTAATACAACTTCATTATAGGAAAAGATACAAACAATGGGCTATTTTTATCTTAACTTCAGTGGGTGCAGCACCTTGTTATTTACAAGTGTATACTAACAATCAGTATTAAATCCTCTGTATCCAGATTCCACATGATAAAATACAAGAAGAATACCAGTACACTTTGCAGTATTGAAAACAGAGACCAAGGGCACATGTAACTTAGAAAGTCAGGTTTTTAGCTTTCAGGAACAAAACGAAACTAAGGCAACTTACATAGCAATTTAACTTTTAAATCCTGAGATACCACAACATTTTCCTTCCAAAATGTTTTTGCTTAATTCAAAACACAAGTTGATCTTTCAGCACAGCTAAATAGGATGCTTTAAGTATGTTTTATGCCCTGTGTTTTCCTGCCAGCCTTGTTTGTAAAGTATCAGATTTAATTTCAAATGTGCTGTGACTGTGTCCTCTTTGTAGACAAATTCACTAATATTATTGTAGCTTATTATTACTTTTATTTAAAGAAAATCTCAAACTGTCAGCAGAATTTCAAGGACTTGGAAAGCAACAAAAAACCATCAATTTACCTTTAATCTTCTTGTACTTTTTGTACCATCTCCCAAACTCCTGGCACTTGGTTGCTGACACATTGGCATAGTATGTACTATTTACAATGGATGAAATCATACTCTGGAAGTATAGAAAGAAAGACAAAAAGTGATTTAAAATATCTTCCACAATCAGAAATCTTTTCCGGGGAAAGTAAATGACACGCGAGTATATAATGATCATCCATTTGTGACTTTAAACCAAAAAGAACCATCTGATGAGTATAAAAATTTGGTTTAATTCTCCGTTCCATATGCCCAGCCATAAATAAAATCACAAAACAATAATATTTATTTTGCACAATTATGTAAAAAACAAATGTAGTACAAACCTAGACCGAGACCTGCAGCTCAGCCTGGTGGGGGAAGTTCTACTTTGCTTTGTACTTGTGATATTGCAATAGCTAAACTTTAGTTGCATAACAACAGGCAGTGCCATGCTGAGGAACACATGCTCACTGCACCAAGCACAATTTAGGAACCAGATCCTAAAGGTAAGATTAGATGCTCCAGCATGCATAATCCAAATAATGCTTTTCAGATGTCTCTGTTCTGCTTCCAAATGTAGCAACACCACACAGCCAAGAATTGGAGAACATCCGTGCTACTCGCTGCAGAACAACAGTTAGGCAAATAAGTTAAATTAATATAATTTATAGAAACGTGTGATTAGCCCTTGTGTGAAAAATCACCCAGAAGAGAAATTAGCAGTGCCATTCAGAGCAAAGGGAACTACACATACTACAACACAGCGCAGTCAAAACCCACAAGAAAGCTCAACAAAACTGAAATATCACTTGCCTAACCAGCACCCCTCCCTACTCTGCAAATTCCCCCTAAGCAACTCCATACAAGCTGACTGAAGGGATGGCTGCAGACTGGTTTTCTAGCACCTGATACCGATAAAAACTATATTTTATATCTGGGATGCTTCTGCCCATAGGGTGGCAAACTGCCTCATTACTGGTAGTTCTTCCAGTCTATTTTTGCCCTTCCCTTCCTCTATGCTATAGAGGAGGCATCCCTTTTTGCTCTCCTTTTCCTCTTTCTGAGCCCTTCCAGGGTCAAATCATTCCCAGCACACGTACACTGCCAGCAAGGAAGGGCAGTCTATCAGCACCAACACATGGCAGCCAATGCACCTTCTCCACAGACTGCATTTCCCTTGTGCGCTCCTTCTGCGCTTACACCACAGCTCAGAGAAAGCCGTGGCACCTTGTACGACCTTTCTGCACTGAGATGAGAGAGCAAGGACGATCTCACAGCTCCAACCACGGCTTCGAGCTCTGGCCTACAAGCTCCTGCAGGCTCTTGGCCATCTCTGGAAAGCTACAAGGCTTACGCACTGGCTCACTGAATTTAACAATGCTTTAAAAACAAAATCATCCCTGCCCTCTTCCAGATTTATCCAGCCTCCTGTCCCATTCACTGCAGTATCACAGGACTCTGTTCCTAACTCTTAAGCTTTAGGAACTCAAAAAATGTGAGCAAAACTGAGAGACTTAAGATAACTGGGTGATACAGGTTACTTTTAGTCTTCAACAGGTAATTTCTCTTTCACTAAAGAGGCTCTTCTGCCTTTTCACTCTACCTTTTCCACTCAAAGGGTGCTATGGTGCACTGCAGTAGTTTGAAGGCTATGAAGTAAGAGCCTTGTTAAGTAGCAGCTCCAATTTCTAAAACTGAGATTCAATTTTCTAATTAAAATCAATATTTTGAGACATAAACCTAGCATTGTGGCAGTCAGCAGCAATTCCCTGCCCATAAATCTTCACTTGCTCTACAGCACTTTAACAAGCAATAGAATCCTGAAAGCCTGACATGGCAATAGCCTCTGCTGAGGAAGGTTTTTGAACAAAGTTGAGCTAACCTGGGGTTTTTTTGTGTCACTTTAGCTAAATTTCCATTCACTAAGGAAGGGTGGGGAAATTGTTTAACTCCGTCTACATATCAATTTGGTTTTTTTCATTTTTGAGGGGGGGTTTACCTCCTCCAAATCATCTAGCTCTACAAGAAATCAACATTACTGAAATCATGGCACTATTCATTATCATAGAATATATTAACCCATTAGCCTTTATTTGAGAAAGCAAAACTTAAACTAAATAGTAAAATCAAACAGTAAATCAATCATTGGTGAAAAAATCCCAGGACAGATTCTCTTCCGCAGGGAAAAGAACTATAACAACTTTCAAACCACATATCCTCACTATTACATGTAAAGGAACACTAGGGGTATTTCTGCTAGGAATCTTGATAAGTCTGAAGAAAGGACATATCCATTTAAAAGAGAGTGGAAAAAAAAATCACTCACTAGTTGCAAATTTCTAAATAACGCATAGTATTTCTGGAAAAATCCTTACGGAAGGAATAAAGCAGCAGATATGTTTGGTATGTGTGTGGCCATGACAGCCATGTGGAATGAAAACTACTTAGACCAGGAGCTAAGCAATATCCACACAAAGAAAATCTGGTGCAGTAAGTTCAAGGAGAAAATCACGGGACACGGTCACATCCCAGGAAAGCTTGCTCCAGCAGAGACAAAATGCACGGTCAGTGCTGAAATGAGTTACACGATACACAGGAAAGACAGATCTCTGTGAAAAGATGGAAATGCTGAAATAATTGGATTTCTTTTTGCCACACACACTCCCCCCACCTACCCTCCTTCCCCCCGGCTTGGTTAACTGGGATTTATTTGTTTGAACAGGAGGCGTATGCTATGGGTAGCTAAGCTGCAGACATGTAATACACCTAGCAGAAAAAAACCAGAACAATTTTAAATCAAAGTGAATGATTACATTTCCCATTAGCAGCAATCAGAATCCCCATCTGGGCTGCTTGGAGAGCTCAGGCACTGAGAACCAGAGATGGAGCACCGTCGCTGGTGGGAGCGGGAGCTCCCCGCGCTGCCCCTCTCCACTACTGTATTTGAGGCACTCTGAACACATTAATAAACAGCAGCATTTACTCTGCAGTTTGACTCCTAAGAGACCACTCTGCAATTTGCTGCTGTCAATAATATATTAACCACAAGGGGGTTGTAATGACATTTCACATTTGGCACGATATTTTTTTAAAACTGATTTGGGAGAAGGAATTGTATTAGAGGTATATTCAGATGATGGTAATAGACAGCTTCTATACAACCTTCCATTGTATCTTCTGCATTTTGTGAGCTAAACCAAAAGAGACAAACTTTTCATGGCAATAATAATAATAATAATGATACAAGCTGCGTTCTGCAGTCTCAGTTCAAGGATTAGCCACTACACAAGGTCATTTACATATGTGCTTAAAAGTAAGCAAGCTCAATTTTCTACAGAAGGATCTCCTCTTAGCTTTGCCCACTGAATAAATGCTAGGGTTAAGGATTTTGGCTGCTACACTTCTGCCATCAGTAATTTTGTAAATATATGTCAGACTGAGGCTATAGAAGGAGTAAACCAACTGCAGCGTTTCCACCTGGTAGGCTTTGAAACTGAAGTGGGAGGAAACAGACCCAGACAACAAATGAATTCTGCATATAAAATGATGCATAGTTTAGTTATGCTGGATATTGAAGAAGACTGGGCAGAGACAACCATATGCCGCAATCATCATTAGCTGACCAGATTCCACAGATAATTCTATTTCAAGAAATTACACTTAAACTGTGTGAAAAGGAAAACACTTTCGTATTCAAAGCATATTCCACACTGTGCATATCTACGGTGACTGTTACTCCTTTACTAAATAAGCAAGTTCCATGGCTTTTCCTTACAAAACCCTTCCATTCCTGTCAGTTCTGCAGATCCCACATGGCTAAAGAAGGTGAAGAATGTGATTCCTACCAGCTCTGCATTTCACCTCTGTGCTTTCCCTGGAGTTGTAATCATAACACAGCGAGGCAAATTTGTGGTGAATAGAAAGAATTCTCTTGGTTCATGGAGGCTTTGGATCATGAATTGCAGGATGAACGTACAGTGCAATAGAAGACAGACAATCACAGGAGAAAAAATGTTGGATATGAGCAAGCAAAGCAATGGATTGTTAGGAAGCAGAGACTACTCAGGTTTTGACTTTTAAAAGATACAATGGACAGATTAACCTGTGATTCTAGTACACATTTTAGAAGGCAATATATTTTTCATGCCTAGCAAAGTTACCTGGTCTGGGTGCTAAAGTGTTATTCTTTTTTTTCTGAGAGGCAAGGAGAGCTAAGTCATAAAAATTTTATGAATGTCTCATTATGACAATCTGAAGTACAAATAGAGCTCATGACATCTGTAGGAACCTGTGTCTTAGACATGACATCACTGCCGTTTAAAAAGCAGTCATGGAGAATGAGGCTGAGTTTTTGTTCTTTTTTTAACATAATTGCATATACATTTTTTTGTTGCTGTTTCCTAGAAATTGGGGCACAACTGTTAAAACTGCATACTTTTTATCATGGTTGCAGGCTGATCAGAGCTACCCATGGATTAGGGGGGAAGGCAAGCCTCTGCTAGTGGGAAGAAGCCAGTCAAATCTTGCATTTGAGGATCACTAGTCCTATTGCAATAGGTTCAGATAAAAATCTAAATAAAGAATTTACATCTCTATGAAAACTCATCAATTAATTAATAATTTTTACCTGGCAACCCACTAAGAAAACATGTTGTAAAGATACTATTTAACATATTAATTAGAATTTCTCCTTTCTAAAGAAAACAAGACATTTATTTGGTATTTATGGAATTGTTTGGTGTAGGCTCTTTACAGAACACATACGAGTTTGTAAAGCTCTAGTTCTTGCAAATCTTTCTTTCCTTAAGCCTGCTGAAAGCACTGACCTGTGAGAGAGGGCATTCTTTGGCTAATGTGCTCTGATTCATCTCTTTGAGCAGTTCCTTTAAGGCATTGCGAACTGTGGCATGGTTCCACTGCTCTGCTGGCAAGTCTTCCAACTTTGAACAACTGTTAAAACAGAAAGCAAAAAGCAGATAGAAACATCACCTTCACAGATGGTTACTTTTTGTGTCCAAGTGCTACAGACCTTTAAGCAACAAGCAAAACCCTGGAGTTTCCTGCTTGGCCAGCCCATGAAGGTGTTTCTCCCCTCTATCCCTCTCCCACCAAGCATGATTACCAGAGGCTGTGCAGTTCAACGTGCAGCTGCTGATCCTCCTATGGTATTATATGTGTGCATAACCATTTCCGCTGGGGCCTGATGGAGAGCAAAGAAACTGCATAAAGCGAGCCCCAGGAACGGCTGAGTAAAGCCATCCCCTCCAGATAAAGACACTCCTGCTCGTGTAGAAAAACAAACATATATGCTGCGCTGCCACTAACAAAATCCCTGAACAGTGCGAGCCCTCACTGTGTGGAGGCAAGACTTTGAAAAATTAGTTTAATTTTATACAGGTTCTTACACTGCCCTTATCACTGAAATATCCAAGAGCCTTTCAGAAACACATTAAGCCATATGCCCAACATCTGTCACGTGCAGTTCATTCTCACTTTCATTCTACAAGAACTGCATATGTAGTGAAGCTTTTGTCTTCATATGACTTGTGCCTCTTTTAATTTAACAAGCTTATGGTTTGTGTCTGCATGCACCGGGACAGACTCAAGAAGCACATCAAAAAGGTGGGAGAAGCTTGTCACTGCCATTTCTGCTGCAGAGACTTAATGCACGCTCTTCAATGGCCTCTGAGGTGGTTCTGCCTTCTGCCCTTACAGCCTGGCTTGTCCCTCAGAGATGAACCTTCAGTTGTGCTTCAGGAGTTCAGGTAGTCAGTGATCATCTTTATCTCAAAATCATGGGCTATCTTTTATTTATGTGGCATCCAGGCATTCAGGCACTTTGAAGATGAAGAATGAGATCTCAATCTCGGGTTCATACCCTTGGCTAATATAGATGTGACAATAGGCTAGATGAACTCCTGGTAGCTCACACTTCTGAGGAAATGAGTTATTACACTCATTTTATAGCAGCTATAGGGTCTAGACACTCTTTTAGAACTACATAGCAGAGATGTAGCCCAGCTGAAATATTTTAACAGTATATAAAACCGAGGAAAGACCTGTTCATGGGAATCAGAAAACCCAAGCATCATCAGAGATTTAACAGGAAAGAAATGTTGCTGTTTGGAAGTTTAATGTCAGTGAGGCATCAACTATTTCCAAACTCTAAATCGAACTGAACAGTTGGAGGGTATGTACCTGCCACCAAAGGACATGCACATATCCCTGTGGGCCCCTCTTCTGCTCAAGGCAAAGCTTCAAAGAACTGTCAGCAAGTTATTCCAGACTGTCTGGTTTTTTTTTACTCTTTCCTCTGGCATGTCCTGGCCATGCAGCTACGGGAGGCTGTGCAATGTAGGCTTATCTGCAGGTCTGGAGTACGCCATGCACTACCAGGGACCTTACATCAGGAACTATTTGAGGACTCTTTAGAAGGCCAATAGAGAGAAAGGGGAAGGAAAAAGGATGGAAGAGTGGGCAGAAGGGAGGGCAAATAAGTGTAAAAGTTCTGGGAGCTTTTGTTTTGCTAATCAGAACTAGCCCTCGGGGAAGGAAAATATTTTCCAAATGCCAAATAGAGCTGCAGTGACACTTTCCTTCCTTGTCTTCTGTTTGCTGGAAAGACCACTGGAGAAAAAAAAGAAAAGTCAAAAGAGCTCCCCTCCTCCACATCTCAGCAACTGGCTGCAGAAGACCTGGATTTTCACAATGCAGCCCCTAGAAAAAGGCAAGGAGCTTATTATTTGATACAATTAGAACTTAAGAATCCATTAAATTACAGATTGTAGAAAGGTCTGCCTCTAAAAGCTCCAGATCTTTACTTGATTGGGTTTCTGCCCTTCCCCTCTCTGTTACCATATTGCTACTTCAGAAAACACACAATATCAGTTGGAACATGCACCAAAAAGCTGCCAGGTGACCCACCCTTCTCTCCATTTTCTTTTCATTTCATCAAAAGCCCAGAAATTAATGAAGACAGGATGTGCTAATCTCTGTAGTAATGCTGTAACCGACAGAGCAGCTCAGAGAATAGGGAAGGACAGATGTTCAGAAACACCCACCTTTGTAATTGGATTTTCAATGTCACAACATGATAGACATCTTGTAGCATGTCGGCTACTGTCGCATCTGGTGCATCAGTCACATAACTGAGAGGGAGGGGATTCCACCTCCCAAGCTTGATTATTCCTGAAAAGAAAACAAAAAGTCCATACTTTATATTTTATCAGTCATTTATTAACTTCAGCAAGGTTGATTGTTCCTCAGATTCAAGATCTGCCTTGAGGTTTATTGCAGTCTTGCCCAGAAAGACATGTTCTACTGACTCCTGAGGCAATGAGTTGGGAAGAGTAGGAACAGATTTAAAATTTTTAGCAGACAGTTGCTGACATGTTCCTGACTCTTAAATTACTTCAAGGAAGCACAGGAGACTTCCTCCCTTCACATCTTTCATCACAGCTCTAAAGCCTAGTTCTTTAAGTTAGAATACGCTTTAAGTACTCCCTTAGCCCTGATTTTGCAGTCTACAAAAACTTTTCAGTAAATAAATGCATTACTTTTGACTTGAACAGGAAATTTCCTAGGCGTGGGATTTCAGCACTGTTACAATCTAAGCATGGTACGATTCCCAGTGTGGATGGATGCCACTGGAAATCCACCAAGTAGGAAGAGTTCACTCCCAGATACAAGCTGAACTATGCAGACGGTTGCTTTTCTTTGCAGAAAAAGAAAGAACCAAACAACTCCAAGCTGCTGACCACAGATCCAAAATAGCTTTTTGGAGGCGGGGGAGAATGCTGTAAGTTCTATTTCTACTTCTGTTCATTCTTTAATAGGGATCATCACCTCTTCTGGATGAGCTTGTCACAAAGACTGTAAACTTGGATGGTAAACCATTTGGTGCAGAGGTATTATTTCTGTTTAGACAATTGCAGAGGGCCCACCCACACCAAAAACAATGACGAATCCCAGGAATGACTTCCAGGAAGACACCAAACAAAGAAAGCCACAGTGCCATCTTACATGACAGCAAAGCAGCTCAGTCTTGTTCTGCACTATTGCCACTACTGCTTTTATTCCCTCCTTCATTGTGTTCCCACTGCCCCACTGCTCTGCTCACTTAACTTTCCTCAGCTCAGCCCTAAAAACCACCATTCTCTCATTCAAACTGAAGCCTTCTGAGGTTTCTTTATATACTATTTGATCTTTGAAGAGACATCCAAAAACTCAACTGCCAGAAAAAGAGTAATACGCTAATACACGAGAAAACTACTTCTTCTGTGATAAGAGGCGCGCCAAGAACTCCTCTTGAGTATCTGCAAGGATGTTCTGATGCCAAGAAACTTCAACCATCTCCTCCTCACTTTCTACTCCCTGCTCTTCACCAGCTCTGGAACTACTCAAACTGCAGTAAATCACAAAAACCTTTTATCTTGATCTCCCAAAAATGGTCATAAAATAAGCACCACATTGAAAGGGGAAAACAAAGCTTCTCGCACAGAGACAATAACAGAACACAAGAAGCCCATGAAGTACCTGCTCTAGAATATTTCCCCATTCCTACACAGATTGAAGAGGAAATAATTTTAGTACAACTCCTTTTCTGTAGCACTTAAATCTTTGCATTTACCACTGACGTACTGCTTTGCAAGGCATTCTGTCACCATATACTGAAAAAAGCTGGAAGTGACCTAGTTCATCCTCAGTGGCACAAAGTTGCACTGTAACATACTGGTACAGACAGGCTAATATTTCAAGAGCAGATTAGAAAGCTTTTGGCAAGGAGAGAGATTGTCCAAACGAAACAAAAAGTTAGTAAGTGTTGCTTGATATCCAATGCTTGAAAATGGGACATAAACAGAACAAAAACATTTAAATGATGCACTGTTTCAGTATTAAGATTTAACAATCTGGTGCTGAATATGCTGCAATATAAATAGTGCCTGGACTCAGATCCAGTAGAGTAACACACAGCACTCATTCACAGCACCGTATGTCTCCAGTGCTGGCTCCTTGAGTCATATTCCACTTGCCAAGAAAAGCTGTTTTTCTTAAGGGGATAGTTTACTTAATGTTATCTCTGGTGACAACAAGAAATGCATATAGTACAGCATATATTAGTCATGAAATGAGCATCAAGGGTCCACTGAGTAAAATACATGCTGGGAAAACATAGTTCAGCTGCTGACTTCCTTCACCTCCTCCTGCTATATAATAATTTAAGGCAAAATCACCTAAAAATCCAGAAATCTATACCGGCGTCACAGAACACTTGGCTTCCTATGTTTAACCTCGCCAAGTTTTCATGTAATTGAAAAAATAAGCATCATATGTGCCCCATAAGTCACATCTAAATTGGTAATATTTTACAAGAGGCTTTATTTTTCATTCAATTACGGAAAGCACTCAGAGAGCACACCATCTGCAACTGCTCGGGCCTGGCAACGCTGGCAAAGGACAAAGAGATGGTCGGGAAGCACTGAAGTTACTAAAGGTGCCCCTGGACTGAAAAGATTTAAAGAGGAAAAACCCCAGTGTAGCCAGAGTGCACCATGGGAAATACTATGCAAATTGTTTTACAGGAATGTCTGCTACTACTGGAAGTTAGGGAGATTTTTTTTTTTTTTTAATCCTCCTCTACAACTGGAGAGGAAATTGTTTTGGCTGGATTTAAACAAACACAGGTGTTACCATAATGCTCAGTGCCTCTGCACGTTAACACCTGCTGAGAGTCCTTTACTCTGTGCTACAGCACTGCTGATGCACGCTATTTTTTCAGCCGGTGTGATATGACGTGTGAAATATTTTTTTCCAGAGCACATTAAGCTGGTCCAAATGATAGCCAGAAGCCATGGTTTCCATTCAGCTCCTCAGCAGACTTCACAGGTGCTTATTTCATGGCACCAGCACTGTACTTAAGGCAACTCTTGGGCTGTGTTTGGGAAGATGATGCCAGCTTGTTGAGCAAATGTGTTCTCTGCATACTAAGACATCTCTGAATGACTACTCAGTGAAAACTGAGCAGGCCAAAATTTTCCCCCTAAAAAGGTCCCTTCTTATGCAGGACTGGGTGTTTCTAGTGTAACAGAAACCCCGAGATGAAAACAGCCTGGTAGCAAGGGGTCACTTCCACATACACATTTTTTTATTGTTCCTCTCACTGACTTCAAATGGTACAGCTCAAGCCTTTAAAGAAACCTCTTTAACTGGCCTGGCTGAGCTTTTATCCTACCACAACTGACACTTGGGACTGTGGACAGGAATGAGCAAAAGTCACTGTGATATTAATGAATATACTACTGCTCCGGGAGTATCACTTCTCTGTCAACTCCAGACCTTCTCAAAATTATGGGTGGATAATGAACAGCAGATCAGAAAGCTCGGGAAATCCAAAAACACGTCACATCTTCCTTTAGTTCCCAAAACTCTTCTGTTAATGAATCTGGTTCTCTTTCCTGTATCTATTGGGACCTTTTTTCCTGTGAAAGTTTTTTGAAGAGAAAGCTAACAGATTTCAATGCTTACACATACTCAAGAAATGGCCTTACACTAATATAGCTCTCAACTCACCTAGAAATGACTGAATGCAGCCCAGGCCAGTTAGGCAATTAAAGACAATAAAGAGACCAGTTTGCTCAAAAAAATTTTTTTCAGAACTTATTTTAGAAAAGATTCTCTATCCACCCTGGCTGTTGGTTCTTGAATGGCATGTGCTTCTATAGTGAGGTCTTCTCTTAACTTTAAGCCTCAGCTTCATCAAAATGCAGATAGGGAAAAAAGACAGAGTAACTTAGTGTAAAATGTGTGTAACTCCCTTTACCCACAAGAATGGCAGAACACACCAATGGCAAACTTCGGTGAAGCAGAGTGTCAGATTTGTACATAACAACCACTGCAATTTACTGCTGTCGCTCCGCTTAGGCCAGTGATGTGACACTCTGCCAAGATGTTTCCAATTGAGTTTCATTTAAAAAGCAGCTCCTTTGGAGAAGAAAGTGATAACTACACAAGTGAGAGCAGAACACTACACCAAACAGAAGCCTTGCCCTGCTATATCACAGCTGACCCATTCTATATCCAGCAGAACTGGGATTATTCCTAGGACATCACCCTAGTGAGATGTGAACTGAATGGATGCAAGGTTGGGGTTAAAGCACACTTCCAGAATAACTATTTTGATCAGGAGCATAAAACAGCAGAAGGCAGAAAGCTGCTTTCTAGAAAAACATAGCTAAGCCGGCAAACCCTTTTCATTATTGTGTAGTTTACAATGTCCCACCAAAACTATTTTTCCATATGGCAAGAAACCTCATTTGTCATTGCAAATGGAAATCTAGCCACAGAGTACACTCATTCTAAGAATGCCACATCTGGGGTTTAGAACATACATATCAGAATCTAGCTATGACACTTCTTGGTCCTAAATGGAATGAAGACCAGGTCCTGCATCTCCCAGTCACCTGCACGGGTAACTTTAATCTGGATAGCCCCATAACAATTACAGGGGCACCTCAGGTACTCTTCAATACATCACTGCTGTAAAACCAAACTCTTAAAATGGGGCATTTTCCAAATTCCTTTTTGTGGCTAAGCAAAGCAAACAGGACCAGAATATGCTTCACCCTGTCACTGGCTCCCTTCAAACTATCCCCTGCTCCCACCATGGCTATAACTCCTGGTTTCATCTTTCACAAGTTATGAGCATACCTGAATTACATCTTAAATGGATACTCGTAGTATTAATGCAACTGCATAAATGTTATTTATTTTAAATGCTAATCTGCAAGGGTTAAAAGTTAGTCACATGTTCTAGAATTTGTTTCCTTGCATCCCAGTGATCCCAGGACCTGAAAGTGGTGGACTACAAGCACAAGGCTGGTTGAAGAACACAACCTACATTTGCTGCTGCCTTGTGAATTCAATCAAGTAGTTTTGATCAAACATCATGCTTTTTAACAGCAGCTCTTATCAAAACAACAGACACTCAGGAGAAACTGCAGGTTAGTATTAACACCCAAACACTTCTGATTTATTTTACAGCTCCAAATGAAAGACGTCAATGAGACAACCAATAAAAGCCCCTCTTCTGCGACCACCAAGCCATTTCTCTATCAGCCACTACTGCAGGACTCCCCTCCAAGACGGGTAGGCTCATGTGCCAGTGATTGCATCTGTTTATCTCCTTCAAAGGCATCTCATCCCTATGCTTTAGCATGTAATTTTCCTTTGTTGAGCTGTGTTTTGTTACAGAAATTAAAAACTGCCTGTCCCATGTAATAAGTACATAGAACTATTTATTCATAAATCAGCTTGCAGAAAATCACTACCCTGCAGTATATAACAACTCAGCCTGTGTTTCTTACCTCTCCACTGGCTGTAGTATAACATCACACTGTAACAACATAAAGCCATAATTTGCAGTTATTACTGTTAATCCAGCAAAGTGAACAACTTTTCAAGCAGAAAGGAAGAAAAAGCAATGGGGAAAATTACAAGAAAATAAACTGATTATATTAATTTTTGTATTATATTATTGAGCTGTCTTTTCTAGCTTTTTGGAAAATCTAAGAAAACATTATACTGCCTTTGCCCATCGTTACAAGGGTGCCCATATTATTCTACTGAATTTTGATCAATGACATATTGGGATAATAGATGGGAAAAATAATCAGCAGAATCCTCCTGTACTTCTAAAGCATCTTTCGTCAGAGAGTCCCAATGCACTTTAAAAACATTAATTAATTGAACTTTGCAACATCCTACATGTGAGGTAGACTGTATTCTGCCAATTGACATATCGGTGATTTAGTGATTGAAAGCACACAAAGAACATAATCCTATGCTTACGCCAATACAAAAGAATCCCCCTCCCTCCTCGTTTCAGTCCATAATAAATAATTCAGTGAGAGAACAGGAATAAACTATGTGATTACACTGTGATGTACACATCCACAAATCAACAGGAACACCCACAATCCCCGAATGACGAATGCTCCACCCCAGCTCATGAGACTTGTGCAACTTCAGGGCTCTGCACAAAAGGGTGACCTTCACCCAAGGGGAAAGCACAGCCCAGCCACACGAAGCTCTGGCAGCACAAAGCCCCTTGAACTGCTGCTGCTGCTGCTGGAAGCCTCTGCTCTTGCTGTTTAAAAATGCTCTCATAAACTCTGTGTACCAGTGATGGTTTAGAGCACAAAATTCTGTGCTGCAACAACACATCTATAAGCCAGTCAATTTAAACACTTTCTGGCTTGCACATCTGTATCAGTACACAGACCTTAATACAGACTATGCATTTACACGATTACATATGATATTTATATGATTATATATTAAAAATTTTATAGAATCATGGGTGTAACTATCAATAGAAAGACTGTTAGGGTTACAAGGTTTAATGCCAAACTTCAGAGTACTTTCATAGATGAAAATCACTTTGATACGTGAAGCTTGGTTTTGAGTTTTTAATTTTTTAATGCTAGCATTGCCCCTTCCTTTCCTCCAGCATGACTGTACTGAAGTATTTGACTTAAATAACATACACTAAACAGTTTAATGGCTTGTAATTCTACATATCGGGTTTACATTTTACAGTAAAAAGATTGTGCCTTGTGTAATAGATGCTGCCTCACATTTGGGAAACGTTATGTGAGGACCCTGACTTCTATTAGATTAATTTAATACAGGCACTAAGTTACTAGACTAAATTAATAAAGATCTTCTTAAAAAAAAAGAAAAAAAACGAGGGGAGGGAGAGAAAGAGCGAACAGAATGAACCCACAAATTAAATAAAATTTTCTGGAGGTTGTTATTTTGGAAGTCTTTATTTAATTTTCCAACCCCTATTCTGTTTGAAAAAACAGTCAATAATTGGTAAGGAAACAGGAAAAAAAAATGGTTGATGTTATTTACTTCAGGGGATTATTTTTAAAACTGTTATATGATAGAACAGGAATACCACAAATAAACAGAAGAGCAAGGAAGCAAAGGAAGTACTATTAAAAAAATGAGACAACGGGCCATTCACTTAAGTTTCCAGAGTGAATTCAATGATCCTTGTGGGTCCCTTCCAACTCAGAATATTCTGTGATTCTGAAGTATTTTTACATTTCCTATATTACTTATAAAACTACCACCTCCACTGAGGAAAATCACATTCAGCCCTGCATAACATCTCCCTTTTGTCATTTTTGAGGTAAATGTGCCCTTGCCTTGGACAGCAAGAATATGCATAGAGAAGTCCACTTCTCTCATCTGAGACAGAGAACCACTCCTCTAAATATCACTTCCACGGCACAAAGTCTTTTAAATCACGACAACTCGTGACAGAAAGGCTACTGCATCCAGGTGTCTTCCATAACCCTGCCAGCCTGGAGCCCACCTTCACCCTCCACCAGGCTGCCTCCTCCTGAGAGGCACCCTCCCACTGGGGCTTTCTCAGTGGTAATATTCAGTAGCCCCAATGCCCACAGGACTGCAGCACCCGCTGCATGTCCCTAACTTTATCCCCACGTAATGCCCAAAGCAGGGCATTCCCCCCAGTTCTGCCTGAAATTACTGTCTTTTGGGCAATCTGCGCTCTTACGGTAAGAGCGCTCCCAGCTTAGTCCTGGGACACCTGAGCTTGCTCAGCTGCATAGGAGCACAGGTTGTGCCTCCTGCCAGGGAGCAGTGGCTGCTGCACACCCTTGAAATCCAGAGTGTCCCAACTCAGCTTATTCCCTGATCAAAGAGCTTCTTTAGCTGCTCCCAGGAGTAGAGGTTTGCTTTGCCATCTTAACCCCATGGCTGTTCCTCTTGCTTTGGACATCAGCTGTCTCTCCTCGAGTCCCAGGGTCCCTGGCAAAATATGTGGCTTCTCTGCCATTCCAGCATGGCACCAGGACCTGTCTCTAATTTAGGGCCTCCCAGAGAGCCAACATAAGCAGATACAGCTAGTGGGGATCTGCAATGTTCTTCCAGCTCAGCCTTACAGGCTGAGAACTGGGGCTTTAGTGTAGTTGCCTCAGTTGCTAAGGAACACGAATGCAAGTGTACTCAACAGGTGGTGCTTTTCTCCACTAAATGTGCTCCTGAACAGCCATAAATAATGCCTGCATCATCTCGCCACAAATTTTGGACCCAGTGACCATATAGGTACCTCACATGAGTAAAAGGACCAGACCTTTACACAAACATTTGCTGTCCAATCTTCTTTGCCAGCTTTCTGCCAGCCCAATGCCACCAACACAACCTGCCTCATGACACCTTCAGCAAAAACAGGGTATCTGGGCAGACAGCCTTTGGTCCCTACCTTCCAGAAGCCTTTCTCGAATTTTATATGATGTTTCCAAATGGAGAAGGGGAGCACTAGAAGACATTTTCACTGTTTAGGGAAAACCCTGCATCTGTTTTTAAAAAGATGCCAGTGCCCCAAACTCCTTCAATTCACCCAGCTTCAATATTTGCCTACAAGCTTCACATGGAAAGTCAGTCTGCTGAGCAGGAGAAACCGCACAGTAACCTGGCATTGCAGCTGAATACATAAAACACGTTTTAAAGGTTATAAAAGAGCATTGCTAACAGGACATTGTAGAGGATAATAGGCTTAGAATTAAGCCTACAGACATTGTTTGGCCTTGTATGAATCTGAATATCCTGCCTACTCACAGCAACAGCTACAGAGAGCACAGAAAGTCTGGCTCAGACTGCAAACATACAGTAGCCAACTATCTTTGTGTTGAGTCAACTACAAGTAGATTTGAAAATTCATGGGTCTCAAGTCCAAAGAAAAATAAGGGCATACAGCATGCTGTGCTGCACAAACAAACCCCTAAACTAATGCAGTTTCATATTCTGGCCTATGTAGTTTAGCAGCTTAATCTCTTTAGTTTAAGATTTGTGTCTTGGGGTTTTCCTTACACTGTATAAAGACTAGCAGAATGTTTTTTTCACTAAATTACTACTTTTGGTTTGCCTTCTGTCTTTTCTTTCCTCCCACCAGACATTCAGTTCTTGACTTCCATGAGCAAAAAACAACACGAACAACTGAAAAACTAGTAGGACAGCATCTAACTATCAGGATAGAAAAGCAAGTATTGCTGAGGAAATAGAGGGATTGAGGACTTTACTGATAATCTCAAACAACTGCTTCCACTAATTCAACATGAATGCAATAAGTGAAGATACAGTTGCTGTAATTTTTGCCATTCAACATGAAGTCCTCTGCTCTCTGTAGCTGCCTTGCTGTAAGAGTATATCCAGATCCATACAGAACCAAAAAATGTCCACAAGCTGGATCCTAGTATTTCTAATAACATTCAGTTAAGAACTAGTTCCACAACAAAGCAGTTAACAAAGTAGGTAATACTTG
This sequence comes from Callaeas wilsoni, assembly GCA_013398955.1. Taxonomy (NCBI): domain Eukaryota; kingdom Metazoa; phylum Chordata; class Aves; order Passeriformes; family Callaeidae; genus Callaeas; species Callaeas wilsoni. Next base: position 357,355 of record VWPU01007464.1, read on the forward strand.
TATTTTAGCATTTTTTAATTAAAAATTTTTATGAAAGTAGAAGTACCCGATGAAAATCTGCATGCACATGTTTATTTAAGAACAGGCAACAGATCTAAGATTGATTGTTGATACTTAGGCTCAGGTCTCACTCATAGCACAAACAGGTAAAAGGTAAAGGACTAAACCTCACTCTTCCCTTACAAACTGATTGACTAGAGAGAGACAGAGAACAGTATCTTTAAGGTTCTAATATTTCTTTTTAAAACACATTTTAATAACTCTAGTTCTTAATTTGGGCAGCATTGAAAATTCAGATAAATTTGGTCAAATTACATAAGAAATTTTCCTTTACTGACACTTATTTCAGTTGATAATCTGATCTCAAGTTCCCCATCTCTTTCTTTTATTCCCAGGAAGAGCAAAAAAATTCTGCATTTCTTACAAGTCTAAATAAAGCTTTGCTGGTTACCGAACTATGTTACATTTCCTATCAACAGAAAACAAAAGCGGAAAAAAAAAGACTAGTTCACCACTAGAGGAGATGACTCAGAGCAAGCAGGAACTGTTACCAGACTCAGAAAAAACAGTTTTCACTTGTACTGTTGATGAGCCCACATTAATGCTGAGATGAACCTAGATTTGTTTTCTTAGCCCACATCTTCCTAGAACTGAACCTATTTTCTTACAAAGCCATCAGATCCTTTTTGGATCCTGTTAGCATCTTAACTTCACGTTAGTCATTTTGTGAAGAAGAGACCGAAAAATAGAAAGACAGAAATAACTATTTTTTAATTCAAATGATAAATTTCTGTGCACATGGCAAAGACTGGAAAGAGTTATTCACATTTGGGATCTGGAGGTTTACAGCTCATACACATCATGCTTAGAAGCATTTCCAGTTCCCCACTTCTTTAGCAGCAGCTAAGATTGCCACGTAAACACAGCATATAGAAATTGTGGAGCTGCTATGAAGAAACGTAACTCTGTCCCAGCCAAAACCAGCATGAGTGTTTTATGGACAGTCTCAGACACTCCAAGACTCAACACCCTCAAGCACTGGTGGCACTCTGAGCATCCTTGTGAGATGGTGGAGAGCTCTAGTACCTCCTCTCACCACTTCTTTCTCTTTCCTAAATTCTATCTCATGCTCAAATCAAAGAGATAAAAAATGCTGCATGGTGGTATTTCAAGAGAAAAGGGAGGAAAGCCTGTCATTTCTAATCATCTCCCAAAGCCCCAGGTGTCTTGGGCCCACGTATGCACAGCTTCTACGTGTGAAAGCAGAAAAGGAATCTAGAGGCCCATTCCCAGTTCTGGGAAATATAATTAAAGAAAGATACAGTGGGATGATGCCTTATTCGGAACATGGCACCAACACTGGAAAATCCCTGGAATCTACCAGAGATGCCATTTCACCATAAGGCACAACCTATACTGCTGCCAGCATTCTCCTCTGTACCACAAACACAGAGTAACTGACTGGGGATTTCAACTAGTAATATCGTGCTAAAGGAGAAAACACGACATAAATAACTACTTCACAAAGTCTTATGTAGGAAGATGAAGACACTGCACACATCTTCGTGAAAGCATCGGCTGAACAACCCTCCAATAATCCAGATATATTCTGTTCTCCTTACTGGCACAGGGAACCAGAGCAGACCTCAGCGCTGACGGAGCATTACTAGCCCAACACACCAAGGCAGCTTTGGGAAGTTTATCATTTTCACAATCTGATTGGTTTCAAAGGTCACCCTGGAGGAAAAGCCCCAATCTGGTTCCTGCTGACACAGTCGTTTCCCACAGCCAGTATCTATTCTCTGCTCTTGGCACTCACTCGGGTGGTGGGATGTGGGTTGCACTGTGGGTATCTGCATCTTAAGGAAAGTCTATTTTACTCCCCCAAAGCCTATTGTTCATTTGGAGGCATGGAGTATTACTGGTTGTTTCATACTGGAGGTCTTAAGACAGGTATACATACCAAAGAAATAGACTTTCTGAGTAAGAAAAAACTATAGAACTTAAGAATTATCCTAAAAATCTGAGATGCCTAAAGTACTATAATAATTCAGACTTATAACGATTTGAAATTTCTTCTAATCAGTAAAAAAAATACCCTCCTTTCTTCATCTGAGTTTATGGGGGATGAAAATCCAACCGGGGAGCCTATCAGCACTAAAACAGCTCTCATGTTCCCCAGGTGATGACCCTGGCTTACAGTTTATCACACATTAACTCATTTGAAAAGCTCATGCAGTAAAGGTCCCAATCAGTGTGACCAGTCATCACTTTAGTGTAGACAGAAAACATCAAAGCCACACCATTAAAATTGCAATCTAGGACAATAAAATTAAATATTAAATAAAATTGATAAATTAGAGATGAATCTATAGCATTTTGTGAGAAATGGCTTAGTCTAGACAAACTTTTCTAGACTAAACATGTTCCTCAGATGAAATTCAAGAAGTTGTTCAATCAAGCCATGCTGAAAATTAAGTTCTACCCAATCTTCACAATCAGGAATAATTTTATTGCTGGAGGCCCAAAACAGTGGCCTCTTTGTTACCTCCTTTACCTACTTCTCAGGTGAAATATTTTTCATCACATGTTCAAAGAAGTGAACAGAAGATACTGAGGCCTCTCATCTGGAGATGTCTAAAGAACACTGTTAATTTAGAAGAAGTTAGATAAGAGTTTGAAATAGAAATACTCTGTCTAGGCTAAGCTAACAAGCTCTTTACAAATGAAATGGAGGCACCAATTTCAAGCATTAAGGACGTAAGCCAGCTTTTATCCAGGTATGTAGGGTACAAAAGGCTTCATATTCCATTAACTGTGGTGAGTACTTCCATATGCCCTACATAAACAAAAAGTATGTCACACCTGAAGGCACCTTTTGAGTCATTTTTATCTTGCCAATGTAATAATGGTATTATTATCATTATTATTAGCCTTATATTAGGAAAATATTAGCCAATGTAACTAAGTATCACAACCGAAACTTTTGAGCAATCTTGGCACAACTGCGAAATTATGCTATTATTATGGCTGAGGAGTTTTCTGCTAGTAGAGGAAAGGGAATTTGCAGTGCTGTGTCTCACAAAAGACAGGAAGACTTGACAGGTTGATGGTCAAGAACGCTGCACACTCTCCCTCAGCCTGAGACAGCAGAACCCTCCACCAACAACTGCCCTCAGCCAGAAAACCGTCTCAACCTTGTTACCAGCCTTTTAGGCCCTTCTTGTGTACAAAGAAAACCATTTCAATTTTTAGCTTGCGAATCAATGAATGGGTTTTCTTTCCTGCTAAAATAGACCTCATATTCATCATAGTGATAAGATGCTTTCAACCCTGGCTGAGAATGCCTCATGGCAAGCAGCTCTGCTGGTCAGTGCCTGCTCACCCGCCCACCCAGGGCCACATCACTGTCACCTTCTTCCTCCCGCCCACGCCTCGCTGCTCCTGTCTCTGAATGTCGGCCAGCACCTCCCAGCTCTACGGGAATAAATCTCCAGACCGCAAACCTCTAACATCCCTTCCTCCTCCTACCCCCAAGGCAACCAGTTACACTCTGCTCAGCTTGAGTCATGGCTTTTCTTCCCATCTTCTTCCCATGCATTTTAGTCAAATTTACAAACCGAGGAAGAGAGCACTAGAGGTGCCATCAGTGGTCTACCAAAGAGCAAGGGATGCCTGCTCCACAGGAGCCATGCCCGAGGGTGCCCACTCAGCCCGTACAGAGCGGGGCAGCCCAGAAAACACAAAGGTGCTGTTCCCGGGCCAGGCAAAGCTGCCGTGGCAGATGAGGACGGAACGTGGCAGGCAGGCGTGGCGGTGGCCGCCGCTCAATTCACACCTCGGCATTAGCGTCCTTCGCTGTGCACATATGGGCTGCACAGCCAACTGCCCAGCTGCACACACGCCTCCCTCACCGCAGCCTGGGAGAGAAAAGATTGCCTTTTTCCACTAAAATGATCCACTGTACTGCCAGAGCAAATCTTTTTTGATCTGTTCTCTTCAGGATCTGTTTTCATGTATGCATTATTAGATATTCAATGGAATAAGTATTTCTAAATAACAGGTGTGATATCTGTTAAGTGAATGCAAATATGTGCATAGCCACAGTAAAGGGAGCAAACAGAGCAGTCAGTTTAAATCTTGCTTCCTTTACTGATTTTCACAATAAAAGTAGTAAAGTATTTGCAGGGAGCTGATATAATTAAAATTCTCTTTGTGTTATATTGTAAGAAAAAAAAACCAACTTATTTCAGGAATTAACACTTTTGCCCCTTCCTGCACATAAAGGTATGTGTAGCTGTGTTAACTCTGGACACTACACATTTGATATATATGTATGTAAATTTAGACCCAAGTACACAGCTCGTTGTTATAACTCAGAAATAAAGTACATAAGAAGTTAAAAAAAAATGAAAAGTAAACAAATTTTTTTTCAGCTGTTTCTCCTAGAAATGCCAGAAAAGTCTTTGTATTTCATCTTGGGGTACGGACATCAGTAGTCATTCTCTGACAATATTTATATGAGAAGCTTTCAAGCTATACAAAGTTGGTAAACTCATTAATCCTATTCCAGAAAATTATCTTCAATCCTTTTGTTCACCAAATCACCATGAAAAGATGACATTATTTCAGAATATTCCCTGTGTAACACAGAGCAGCAGCTTGTGGAAATAACAGATATTTTGCTTTAGTGGATAAAAATCAGGGGAGAAAAAGAGAGAGAACCAGTTCATAAAACCACAACTTGCGTAACTGGTTCTGCCTAAACGAAAAACAAATCAACTGATCATTTCCTGGCAGATGAAGCATTACATTCAAACAGAATTTAAAAACTTTATTCTTTAATTATTTAGCCATATTCTTACTCTCTCTCACTCTATTCCCTTTTTATTTAAAAACTTGTTTTTAAAGCAGATAAATTTTGAAGGAGAAACTCTGTCTCAAACTACAAAAAGTTTGAAAATGAAAACATCAAAACCAAATCATCTCAAAACAATCTATTTTTAAAACTTCTGTCCATGCCTCCTCTGCTGTTTAACTTTCTCTCTGGCAAAACTATTCTAAGAATTTTATAAGACTACTAATATATTTGTTTAATCCCCCAGTCCCAGCCCTCCACAGACAGCTTTTAGGTGGATTTGTTAATAAATTGTTAATACTTTGTTAATAAGCAGTGGCACAGCCTTGGTGGGGGCGTTTCCCAGGTGAGAGCTGAGCCCTCATGGATCCAAGTTCATCACTTGCCACATTGCTAATGAGACAAGTGCAGCCCAACACGAGGTTAATTGTCAGAAGCAATAATCTAAATTAAACTGGCCAACATTCAAGTAAAAGGTACCATTTAAAATATCCTTTTCGAATGAAAGCAATCTCAGGAGTTTATTTGCCTACTCAATATAGAAATCCACCTTTTAAAAAAACCCTCCTTCTTCCCCTCTAAGGAACCAAAGTAATTATTTTTAATACAGTGACATATGTTAGACAAAAGTATTAAGGAGGGGGCTTCATTCCACTCCAAGTCTCAATGGAATTTTCCCTTATGTGATCACACATCTGAGCTCAGATTTTACCCTAACCAATGAAGGTTTTTTGTTAAACAATTGCTATTAGCTGATGAGAAGTCTTTTCACAAATAATCCCGAAACACGGAAGATCTAGTGTGATGTTCCCAGCAATGAGAAATATAATTAAAACAACATGGGGAATTAAAAAGTGAGAGTTCACAAAAACATTTGAGACACTGCTCAAGTCAACTCCAAGCTCACTTGGTTTTGGCTGGGACTCCGGGCTCACAACAGCTTCAGCCTGCCAAAATAAATATAGCCACCCATTTGCTCCCAATGCTTTCTCCCAAAGAGAGACCTGCTCCTTTGCTTTCCCCTGCTACGATAATGACATGCCTGCTAGGATTTAACTGGGGTTCATATCCCTGCCCGCCTTTGAAACAACTATTATTCTGTTAATTGTGAGAAGAAAAGGACTTAAGTGGCACCTCGGACTGACATAAAAACCAATACCGTCCAGCTAATTATTACGTGCTGTAATTAAAATAATGCACATCGTTTAGGAAAAAAGTTTAAAAAAACCTTTGGGGAAAGTAGTTGGGGACATAATTTCACACAGGGAATCTGTTTGATTTTGGTTGTAACCACAGAGGAAAAATATAGCATTTAGGATCAATATTATTAATTTACAACACAGAGTTAGTATAAAAAAGCATCTAATAAACATGAATGTTGTGGTTGTAGCTACAATGTTTTATGCATATGTTTACCCATAAGGAACGACTGCAACATGTATGAAAAAGTAGTTTTCAATTAACTTTTTTAATATTTTTAAAATTATTTAGTTCTTCATCATTTTTATTAAGAAAAGCTGATAAGTGGATACAAAACTCCTTTTCAAAGGAGTTTCAGTTATCTATATCTAATCTCTGCACTAGTGACCATTAGAATATCCAGGTTTTCAAAACTCCTCAATTTTAACCTTGAACATGAGATCATTTTAAGGCAGGTAATGCAGTGAAAAACCTCTCAACTGAATAGCAATAAATGAAACAAGAAAGAAAAATGCCTCACAAAATACTAGGAAAGACAGTGGATTCAAGTAAGTAATATTAAAAAATGAAAAATTGGCTCAGCTTTTAGTGATATTGCAAAAGAGCCTTTCTTTTTCTAACACAAAGTTGAACTCTTGAATCACTACAGATGCCTTAGTCTAAGAGGTAGCTGGCAAACACGATGGCATGAAAAGCATCTTGCACTAGACACAGCCAGTTCCAGATTAAGATGCTGACATGAACTAGTCAGAAACATTTTTACATTTCTCTTTTTTTACATTCCCATTTGGGAAGCTGCTGGTCCCTCTTCCAAACTTAGAAAATTCAATCCCGAACACAAAAGCTGTGTCACATTCCATTCCTTGGATGCATTGGACAGTCTACTGCCTACTCAGGAACCCAAGGGGAACGTACAAAACGACACTCTCAGTGTACTAAAATGAACTGTGGAAGTTCAACACAAGCACGTATTTACCTTTGCTAACCAGCATAACCACCTGCTGCTGTACAAGTAGGACAGCTAAAGATGACTTTTTGAAGACAAACAGGCAGTGGCAAAACTGAGAAGATTCTAGAGCTCCTGAACTTTGACGTAGGTACTAATCCTAGGCTACTTCCAGGGCTCTTCCTACCTGATTCGCAAATGCACGCAAAAGCAAACAGCAGATGGTCAATTCCTAAGACCAGCAATACTGGCATAATCAACACAGAGTCACCAGCCTGTGCCCAAATTCAGCCAAGCAGAGGCTGATTGATCAACTGAGATAACTGAGCAAAGACCAGAGATGCCTGGAGAACACCTACAGAAAGGACTTCACTCACCAGGTCACCCTGAGTAAGGTTCTTCACGGTCCAAGGTAACATATTTACAAAAAACATTTTTTCATTTTTTTTCCTATATGGTGGTTTGTTCTTTTTCTCTTTTTAAATCTGAATCTCCTATTTCAGATGTGGGAAACGAGCATTTTAATCTTCATTTCTCCTCAAATGTTATCAAAGGACAATAACACAGTTCCACTTAAAATGTAAGGAAATACTTTAGTGAATAACTGTTATAGAGGTAAGGAGACAAACCTGTTTTGTTTTCAGCATTTAAAGCAAAAAAAAAGTCCAAGCAGCTTTTCTAATTGCACTAAAAAGATGCTAGGCAGCATCCAGTTTATCAGTTGTTTCTGAAGCTTATTCTTCATCCTTTCATTGGCAATTTGAAGAAGGGCACAACTGCAGTAAGGTCAGAACTGTTAGGTACTCAGGACACGGGGGTTGAGTAAGACAAGCAACATAAAACAGCCTTGGTTTTTTCCTTTTTCTCTCAAATGAAGCAATGTACCATAGAAGTCTCCTTCTTGCCTGACACTTTGCACCTCCAGCAGCCAAGGAGCAAAAGGCACATTAGACAGCTGTAGGACTTCTATCTGGAAGAAAAGTAACATTTCCTGTCCAAATCCAAAGAAAATTATCCCAACACAGCAAGCTATCCAGCAGCTATGTCGGCCAGATTGGTGAGGTTATAGTTAGCTATTTCTGTCAGTTTAAAGCCCAAACTGCAAATGCTTATTCAGTCTTCTTACACATTTAACAACTCAAGCACGCCGGATGATGATCACCTTTGCAAGGCTAAGCTGCTATTTATCACTAATTAGAATTAAATAAAAGCACAAAGACAGATTTTGAAAACCTACAGCACATTCAAAAAATTACACTCTGCTCCAAGACCTAACACAGTAATAGGCTCTCACAGGAATAGCTATTTCGCTGGCAAGATAGTGCAATAATGCAATTACTGCCATTTAATTAATTTATATTCTCAAAATCTGTCTCCTTACAATTTCTAAGTATTTCACTTTAACATCAAGACAGGGTTTTCTGCCCTAGTTTGCCATAGCAACCCTTGCAACAAATGGCAGTTGTCTATAAAAAGGGGGGACTCTTTGAGTATGCATGCATGGTTTAGTATGGTTTGTTTTAAAGCAGGTCAGAGCACAATGGACCTTTTCTACCGTGTGGGATTGAACACCAGCAAATCTCACTTCAAGGGCTGCCACGCTCCTCTGCAAAATGAAATGACACTGCTGCTAAGTCTGGATGTAATTACAGATATGAAAGGATGGCTATGAAAGTTGCTTGTATCTCCCTCTCCCTCCTCTACTATAGATGTATTTGCCATACAGCTGTTAACATCCTGAACAAGTAACATGCAGCAGACTTAACATTTCCTTTCATTTTAAGTATTAGTATACAGTGGTGGCTGTTAAAGCACATCTACCACTAAAGAATGAGACCTTTGTCTGCCTATTGCAAGCAGAGCTCTGCCCTGCCTGCCTGTGCAGCCCAAGGCAAAAGCTATACCAGGAAGCCTTGACCTCCGGCCCAACAAGGACACTTAGTAGGGCTAAGGGTAATCCCAACTTCTCCTTGCTCATTCAGCTTCTTGAGCTGTTTGAAGCAATCATTACCAACACAGCTACATTTTGTGGTCATATTATAAAATGAATCATTGTTCGACAGTCCAAGATTGCTAAACTTGTTTTATGTGTGGTTTAGAGTAGAGTCACTGGTTGCTCAGGCCCCTCAGAGCTGTACTCCCCCCAGCCCAGTCACAGCAGGGAAAGCGCTCGTCTTTGGCACTCCTCCAAACATAGGATGGTGTAACTCAGCAGCATTTGGCCTCTAGTGATCCTTCTCACCAGTTCCCCACAAGACAGCCAAGATTTTTTTTCAGCCACTTCCATATGAAGAGCCTTTACCTCCAAGAATCTCTTTTTTGCAGTTTTAGCACAACTACTTCTGGGAATTAAAATATCTACCACTCTTCTAGAGGTACTCTGATTATACCCTCTGAAACATTACTTCTTAGTGCATGTTCCTAGAGGCAAAATTTCTGTTTTAAGAGAGCCTATGGAATATTTGATGGTGGGATTTGGTAGGACTGAATGAATGCTCCATTATTCACCCTGGTGGTACAGCAGTGGTTGCTCTGAAGTTTTACAATGCAGTGTATTGCTGTAATGACATCATATGACATCATAAATCTCCCACAATTTCTAAAGCTTCTGACGAATGTTTCTCCATAAGCACCTTGTTAATAAATTTTTTAAAAAGAGTTAATCAAATAAAAATCTTTTGCATTCATATATTATTTAGAAGTCTATAGACAAGTACTAACTACCTTGTGCTTTAAAACCAAAACTCTTTTACCTTAAGTTTCACAGAAAAGAAGGCACCATCTTGATTTATGGATGCAGTCAGACAGGGTACCCTGCTTTCCACCCTATGTGAAAACCTCATGAAATACGTGAATCTTAATTTGAATTAATATTTCTAAAAAGTTCTCTGAAAACAAAAAGTTACTGTATTTCTTCTTATTATGACCAAGTGTTCATGTTTCAACCGCAAGTAGTCCAAATTAACAAGAATTTTCCCCTTCTTTTAAAACCTTCCTACATACACGTACGTGTTAGTCAAGTTAAAGACCAACTTCTCAGTCCTTGCCAAAGCGGTGGATATTTGCTATCCTCACCTTCAATCAAACGCAGACGCACACACACAACTAAAGCAACACCTTACCCTACTTTAGGGCCCTTAACCCCAGGCTTCATGTGTCTCCCTACTCTCTGCAGCTTTCTCCTTCCTCCAGTCTTAAGGAAAGTACTTGAAACCAAGTCAGATGTTACATATATTAAGACACACATGGGTCCTTACTGTCAGTCTTAGAGTTCCCACTCTTCTGGCCTCTGAGGACATAGGCTGTCTTTCTCCATGACTCTAAAGTTGTAGGAGGATTCCTACAGGCAATTCCTGTTTTATTGTCCCAGTCTAAGTCACTGTGTCCCAGGTATTCACAAAAGCAAGCAAGAACCCAAACCCAAGCTCCAATGATACATTAGAAAAAACAATCAAATTACTCTGCACATCATTAAACAAAAAGTATCCTGCAAAAGGGTGGCTTTCATATAAGGAAAATGTTCTGTAGTAAAATGGCTTTGGCCTGTATCTCCTGTAGCTAAACAACTCACTCCAGAATAGCTGTATTGAGTTTGGTTTTCCATATTAGGATACAGCTGAAAAATTACATGGATGGAACACCTCAAACAAGCTCTTTGCAAACAATCAAGTAAAGGATTAGTAACCACATACTAACATACATAAGATTATGTGAACCTGTGTTGCCCATGCTCCCAACCCGCCTCACAACACATTATTTACTTCTTTGTATAAAACAAGTTTGAAATACAGCTTGAGATACATCTGGAAACAAAAATCATGTTTCAACCTCTGCTCTCAATTGCATCAGCGGAAATCAAAAACTCCACTGACTTCAGAAGCGTTTGCCTTTATTTACAGTTCTGTAACTGAAAATATGGCTCAATTTTCTGGTAAAGAATCCCTTACTGAAGCTACAGCACCAACAACTACGAACACTAGCAGTACTGTGTGAGCTGATTTTGGACCCTACATCACAGCACTGGATGCCCATTTAACTTTTCTATTTCACTTAGTCTTCTCACCAAGACAAACCTTTCCAGTTCCATTTTTGGCCTTTCTACAATAGTAGCAGAACTCTTCATTTCAGTTTCCACCATTGCAAGGAATATTTTTCTCTGAGAGATGCACCTCATGCTTACATCTTAAGAGGTCAGGACTTTATCCCTACTACTACCAGCTTTGTCACTCCTGTTCTTAACTCTTCCTACTAAGGATGCAAAGTCCCAAATGACATTGTCAGCCTGGACTCCTCTTAGCTGAAAAAGTCATGTTTGTGGTGTAGTAGTTCCAGCTTGGGCATCTCTCGTCCTTTCCCATCTCTCTTCACAGGACATCTGCTGGAAAGCACTGCTTTTCCATAACCTTTGCTAAGCTCCATTAGCTCCCTCAAGCCACTTGCAGCCCCAGTTTCTGTCAATCCCTGTGCTGGTCTGCCAGAACGTCAGTAAGATGCTAAATAGTACGTATAGTTTTAGGGAAATATCTATCCTGCTATTTTTGAAAGTTCAAATTGCTACAGTTATGAATACGATAACAAGGTATTACTTAGTACTGAAATCCTCTTTCTTCTGGGAAGAATTAGAAAACGTATGAACTGTCCTATAATATTCAGTGGTTTGCTGAGCATAACTATGGTCCAGCCACATGCCATAGTGTATATATAGCCTTACAAGTTTATAACATACTGAGGTTTCTGCTTAATTTAAATCTGCTACTGAATTCTAATATCCATTTCTCTCATTTCCCCATCTCCACATATCCCCCACCGGCACTCAGTGCCAAAGGCTGAGAAATAACAAAAGGGCCACAGGAGGCCCCAGGCGTGTTTGAAGCCAACCCAGCCCCATGTACGATCACACTGTCACGTGCCTGCACGCCGCAAAGTAATGTGCTTCAGAGAGTAAGACTGCATCCCAAAGTTACCAACCAGCTTCTTTTTGTTCCCAGCAAATTAAAATGCTTGGATTCTTTTCTATTCCATGTTCTCATGCCAAAGACAGAATCATGCTAACAAGCTTCTGATGGAATCCTCTAAGAATTTTTTTTTATCTCTACAAATTAAATTTTTACAGAGAAGACGAAGCTCCCCTCGTCAAGAGCCCCAGAAGTATGGGAAACAAAATGTCAAGAATTAACAATGCCAGATATTACACTCCCACACGGGGTTAATTTTTTTTTCCAAACAGCACGAAGAAATCTGTCCCACCCATCAGATGAGCTACTATACTTCTATTAGCGTTCTGGCACCTCCTTCTGTACAAACATAGCCCTTTTGCTATAAAACATGATATATAAAAGACTTAATCCATCAAGCACAGAAATAAGGGATTTTTTTTTTGCTTCCAGACTTGAACTGATCACTCCTCACATAAGACAGCATCTTCTTCCCCCCAAATACTACATCACACAACTAGCTGGATGCAAAAAGATATTTAGTAGGTGTATGAGATAGGGGAAACCAGGACCAGCCTTCATTTATATAAAGAAATCGCTACGACACAAGGCCTGACTCAATGGGCCAATGCTCCACGACAAAATTAGAATATATTCCATCTTTCTTCCTGTTAAGTGACAAACTGCACCTCTTAACTGTTCTGGGAAAATAACTGCAGGTTTTGTAAAAGATAAATGCTATGCCAATACAAGAAGTTATTTTGTCATAAAGCAATTAGGTTTTGTATCTAAAAATATGTGGACTAGGGGCTGCCTATCTACTACAGGATACGCATGCCGCGGCTGCATTTCTGCAAATGCACATTTAGATACACATCCTGCCATACTGCACATACGATGGTTTTAATAGTCCTAAACACAGTTCAATTAACAGCAGCTTGCATCCATACCCAGTTCCTGGATACGTGACCAGATAAAATCTAGAGAAAACGCTAAAGCACTCAAAGGAAAACAAAGTACACGCTGTCTATTAATTGCACTGGAGTTAACACTGCCATCATGTAATCCTTGGTGAAAACATGACTTTTTTAATTTTTTTTTTAATTTCTTGCTATCTATTAAAAGACATTCTATTTAAACAGCATTGCACAATTTCCAGACAACTGAATCTGTGAAAAAAGCCTTATGGCTTTGTGTCAGGTCTTGCCATATTATTATGGTGCAAAGGCTACATAAATTTATCTCCTTCTAATTCTGGATTTTTTTAAAATATGAAGACACTGGAGGGGTGGGGTTTTTTTCCATCTGCAGCTAAGATTTCTCCATCTCCTTCACATTTACATGCAAAATGTGAATTTTTGCACAAGAGACCCAGATAAAAAAAGATAAGGATTCAGGAGAAGCCTTGAAGATGTGCGATGGCAATTTTGTTCTCTTACAGCCCCTCCTTCCACAAAATTGACGTTGCAACCCTGGGGCATCACAGTGCCATGCCAGTGCTACGGCTGTACCTGCAACTCCATTCCAACCTTGGTCAGCAAGGAGAAGAGTGGGACAGGGATTTGCTGGACCTCAGTGGCATGGTGCCAGCACTTACTACACTCCCAAAAATCACACAAAGTCACGACATTGCTATTACACACAGTGTAGAAAAACTTGCTTTTCTTCTTTTTTGCTTTCTCTCTCCCTACTTTCCTGTACTGACACACACTCAGAACTGTGAAGCATAAAAGTTTTAATACAGAGCTACAGAAAGCTGAGAGCAAAATAAATCTCATGTTTGTATGACTACAAAAATGTTCCTTAACCTTGTTATTGAAATCACTTTGGATTATTAGGCATAATTTTTTTCAGAAGCGTAATCCACATTTCACCATAAATGCTGAAGTTTTTGTCTCATACCACTCAAACCCGACCACAGAAGCTCTCTAGCTAAAATTATTGTACTTCTTTCCTACTCACCTATATGAAGTGACATACTACCCTTTTGGTGCTGTTCTAGAAAAATTCACAAATCCATCCATACATTGGGATTTAGACGATTTGGCATTGATCTTTTAGTATCTTGGAATAACAATCAGCTTAACTGAAGCAGCTTTGTATTAGTAAACTTCACAACAAAGTACTTCTGGATAAAGAAATAAAAGAATGTCTCTATTATGCAATTCCAAGCTAATCCTTGTGATAAATTTATTAATTCAACCCTCCAAAGGTCAATATAATATTAATTTGTTCCTTGCACTAAATAATGTATTAGGGTTTAATCTAAGCTGGTTAAACAGACGTTCAAACAGCCTTGGCACCACCACTGACACACTGCACTACAAAATGATAAATGTACTGTAAAATATTTTAAACTTTCAATGCCAGAATACAATTCTATAAGAAGTTACAAAAGACAAGTCTTTAATAATTGCCAGTTTCTACTGAATTCTGCCATAAGGTTAATATTCAATTCTCAGATTACTCTGTCACTTGGTACTGTTCAACACCCTGTTGTTTCCAAAGGGCAACCTACTGGCTATGTTTTCAAGGCAGGAAGGCAGAGCTGTTCAGGATTCCATTGGAAATCCCCAAGAGGGAGGGACATCCTAATTGTGGAGCAGAATGTCATCCCCTCAGGTTGTGTGACGCTACTGGAGCCAGAGCAGGACCTACATCTCCCTTTATATCAGGGAAACGCCCCACCTCCAGTACACTGTTCTATACATCATCCCCAAGAGAAACCAGACGTGAAATCTTTCACCTGTGTGCTCCAGGTAGCACCTCTTACCTAGCTGGAAACCATCTTACATGCAGCAAGTCACCTTTTTACTGAGCTAAAGCACACTTCTGGAATCAACAGGTCTTTCTTCCATGAACAAAAGAGAAGTTGTATGTTTGATCCAAGAAGCAAACCCCACTGCTTCTATGAATGCACATAAAACGTATTTCCCTTGAAACAAATTTATCTCATTCTGCATAGGGTTTTATTTTATGGGTGGGCCTGGGTTTTGTTGATTTGGGTTTCTTCATTTCATGGCAATTAGTTGCAAAACACCTTAAGATGCATTTCTAGAATGACTGCTCAACAAACAGCACTTTGCATCTTATTGTAAAATATTCAGACACTCAGCCCAAACAAATGGTGTCTGTAATAAAAATACTGCCATATATCTTCATTTGTACTAGAACAAATCCATTTTATTTGTTCATTCTGTGTTTTAGTGTCTAGGTCTCTTAGAAAAAATAATTTATAATTCCTTATGCAATTAGATATGAAATTAAGTTGTCTTACTCTGCAGAAGAATTTATAATGAAGAGACCAGGTTCAACCAGTTCCACAGAAAATATTTTGATAGCATCAAAAAAGACAGTATAAAGATCTTTAGTGTTTTAACAAATTAACACATGCCTTTTGGGTAAATTACTGTACATGCTGTTAATCTTTTAATTAGGTTCTCAATTTCACATACACATTTATGGTAGGGAGGATTTTTAGTGATCAGAAAATACAAATATATGGTGTTGCTATGCTCTTTTAATAGATAGATCAAAAAAGTAAACAACCCCACCTCCCTAAAAAACCCTAGTAGGTGTAGTCCCTTACTTGAAAGCACCACAATAAAATACTAATCTATCTCTATTAATATTAGTAAAAAATACCACGCTTCATTTTATTATTCAAACAAATACAGCTTCCAGATTGAGAAAAGTAAGACTTTTTAAGCCACAGAAAAGGAAACTTTTATGTTTGTAATGCATGTAGCTTTTAGGCCCATCATCAACATTTAGAAATATGTAATTGATGTTACCTATATACACGGATACATAAATAGTGATATTTGAAGCACGTTCTATGGTAGCATTTCATGAAATGCCAATTTTCTCATGCTGACTGCCACATAATACTGCCTAAGCATCTCCTTCCAGGATCTTGAAAAGATACAGTATTATCTATAGCTCATTATTTGATACAATTTTTTCATCAAGCATTTGGTCCATCCTCAGTTTCAACACAAGACAAACACTTTTTTTCCCCCAC
This sequence comes from Callaeas wilsoni, assembly GCA_013398955.1. Classification (NCBI taxonomy): domain Eukaryota; kingdom Metazoa; phylum Chordata; class Aves; order Passeriformes; family Callaeidae; genus Callaeas; species Callaeas wilsoni. Next base: position 373,317 of record VWPU01007464.1, read on the forward strand.
AGACTATTTCATAGATTCTATAGCTGGTGCCGAAGAAAAACCTACTCAGAAAGGCAGACAAATTGCCATCAGTTAACAATCCCTATGCCAAGGGACATTTTTAGCATGGTGTTGTTTCTGTGAAAGTAGGAATTATCTACTAGTTACCTCACAAAATGATTTTTGTAAGAAAAAGGAAAAAGGCCAAAATGTGGCTAAGCAGCAAATATATTATAAAAACAAAGTATGAAAGCAATTTAGCTACGAATCCTGACTGGCACATGCATCCTCCTCCTAGCTTATTTGTTTGAATTTAACTCTTTGTTGGTAACCTGGAAACCACCAGGTGAAGACAAAGGTGCTACACATACAAAACGGTATGGGAAGTAAAAGCAGAATAAAATACAGACCCCAGATCCCAGGACTATTCTAGCTTTATTGACAGTTACTTCATTCTAGAAGAATTATTTTTCATTTGAAATAAGGTTGAAAGTAAAATTGCCCATAAATACAGAGTGAAAAATGTCCCCAACCTCATCACATCCAACCTCACGCGATGCCTTTTTTTAATCACACCTGTATAAACACATATTATTTTAAATTGTCTGGATAAATCAAAGGTATTTACTGGCCGAAAGATAGAGTATGAGCACAAACCCTCCACCAGGAAAAGCAAGGAAGAGACACGCACGCTGAATAATCAAGTAGCTCAGTGGATGGGAAGAGGGTACACACGCCCACTTCACTCAGACATCGCTTGAATTTGAACCTTCATCGGTACACTCCGAGTGGGTTTCCAGTGAGCAGGACAGTAGGTAAAAGGGGGTCACTAATAGCACTGTCTTTTACTCATCCTTTCCCATTCCATTCCATTAAATGTAGCCATTTAATCCGCTGCAGACCCCTGATGACAAACAATGCAGGAGGGCAGACTGCCCTTGTAAAACTCAACCGGTATGAAAGGACCCAAACATCAAATACAGTTGCTGATTGACAGCTTCATTTATATTCCAGTAAAGACCAGGAGGATTAAAGCCAGGTCCTTTCCACAATGCTCACGTGCAGCAGTGAGAAACCATCTGAACTGACCCTTTGCTGTCACTGCCAGGAGGATCTCTCCTGAAGAGAGGATAAAACACTGAATAGGGGTTGGAATGTTTACCTCTCTTTTGCTTTTTTAAATCAGGAAACACTTTCTGTTTAGCCCCCTCAGATTTTCTACGCCTACTTTGTTAGGTTTTCAGTTTAAAAACAAAATGGTTTTCATGCTTAGTTTGTCTGCATGGTTAAAGGGGACCAAGAAGTATTGCTTTAGACCACGAGCTTGCCAGAGGCCCTAGAGCCAAGCACCTTTGCTCTCCACAGGCTCAAACCAATTTCCTCAAACACGTGCAGCAAGATCCAGACCGGGCACTGAGGATAAATGGACTTCAGGCAGACCAGCCGGCAGAAAGAGCTCTGCCTTCTCTCCAGCAGCACAGCCATTATAAACGCTGCACAGGGAACCGACACCCAAGGCAAACCAGGGATTCTGAAAGTTGGGATTTACTCCTAAATAAGCAGAAGCCGATCTAGGGGATGTGCCCTACCTCTGTTAGGTTAAAGAAAGAAGCGGCTGGGGCTGGGCTCAGCTTTGTGCGCCTGTGGGGAAGGCAGATGGGGCAAGGCAGTCTGCAGCTGAACAAAAAAAATCAAGTCCTTCACGCCACTGGGCTAAAATGCTGCTTGCCTTATCTAGAGGAAGGAATGGGAAAAAAATTCAGCAGATAAGAATATTTTTAAAAATCTAAAAAAGAAAAGAGAGGGGAAAAAAATGAAGGAGAAAAAAAAGCTATCCTACTATGTTAACCAGCACCAAGCTTTGCTCTGCTGATCCTACTGAATGTTTAAATACTTAGCTTGTTAGTTAACGGGCTGTTAACTGCACCTCATTTTCCTTCTCTGGACAGGTGAAGACATAGCCTAACCTTATTTATTTCCATTTTTAAATAGAGCACTGCTTCATTATCAGATTCGTAGGAAAAAAAAAAAGAGACAACAAAATTTTATTTTTCATTAAAACTAATAAAGACCACTTCTCAGTTTTACTTAAAACTGCCAGTGTTTCTTGGACTTGTGGGTTTAGCTGAGAGGTTGGGAAAGGAGACAGGAAAAATCTGAATTTATTATATGCTGGTCTAAGTTTTTAATCGAGTAGGCCTTTCAGAGTGAACTTGATTTTTATTTTATCCCAAACTACTTTAATGGTTGCTGTGACACAAAAAAGCCTGTGGCTCGATTTCCTCAGCATTTCTTCACTGGTTTATAACACTGGCAGAACACAGTAAAACCTTTCCCTGAAGAGTAGAAAGCTTCAAGAAACCTCTGTCCTGCAGTGTTATTTTTTGCACACAGCCTGCCACATAAAGCGAATGGAAAGCATTAAAGAACGTGGCCCTCATCAAACTAAAGCACCGATTCACTGTTACAGTCTAAGCAATATTGCTCAGGAACGAAGGAGGAGACGAGAACAAAAGGTTTAATGACTTCTTCCCATAGCACAGTCCGAGCTTTACCCATTATGACCACGGAACAAACAAATGACACACACACACAACTGCAACAGGTTCACCGGAGCCCACAGAGCTGCCACCAAAACATGGTGTGCTTCAAAGCACTGGACACCAAAGCCCCTTCGCAGGGATGCGGGGTCTCCAGGAGAGGGATGAAAGGATGTCTCACTGGCACAGCCAAAGCCCTTGTGCCCACTCTGCTCCCTCCTTCCCCCTGCCCCCTCTCCTGCTCACGAGCCTGCTGTGCTCAGTCACAGACCGCAAATGAGACGGAAAAGGCGTCAGAAGTGCTGAGCTGTTCAGGACTACCTTTACTTACCCTCCTTTAAGCTGTTCAAACACTAATAAATTACCCATTTACTTATACTACCCAGATGTTTGCCATCTAGAAAAATAGATTATTATTTGTAGAAGGTTTTGTTCCATCACAAGAATCCTGTAAATAATATATTGGGATCAGAACGCCATTACCACATGCTAACTTTTGTACGTCAGTTTGGGGGGGGGGTGGTAGGGAAGAAAAGGAAAGACAGACACTTCCTGACCACTAGTCAGAAGTTAAGAATTTTCAAAGAAAGCTTATCAAAAAATCAAGTATTCCCTGGAGTTCATGCTGTTGGGATACGAGGTTATTTAAAATAACAGCACAAATGGCGAATTAGGAAGACAAGTAATCTGAGAGATTAATTCATTCATTTAATTCCCAGCTTTTGCTTCCACATATGTATTAGACTTTTATATAAATACATATTTGCATGCATGTATATGTATAAAATGTGTTTGTATACTAAACTATAAATACATCATATATGTGTTTCTATATAAACCAAAGTAAAACTTAAAATATATTCCATTTATATATCTATAAATATGACATTCTAACATTTCTTTATATGTCACTTTTCCATAAAAAATGCAACACTAATTTTAGCAAACCCTACAAATATAAGGAGCCTCAATCTTTGTTGCTTCTTTTATTTTTTACATAACATTTTCTAAGAGTTCTGAGGAACTCTTAAAGAGAATTCTAGGTCTTTAATTGAAATGGCATGAGATGCCAAACCTTTACAACAGTGTCTTTCAACCCCTGTTGTCCATTATGCACAGAAATGCCTATCAAAACCCACAAAGAATGAAGAGGTTTTCAATATTCTCATTAAAACCTGACTTTCTTTCATGGTTCCAGCTAATTGAATTTCACTTGCAATTGTCATGAAGTTTTGTAGGGTAGACAAAACAGTGATTTGCTGGTAAATGATGTACATAGGGAGGGAAATAAATATTTGAGAAGTTCTTAGCCCTCTTTCTTCAAACATCAGGGAGAAAGACAAAGAATACAACTCAAGCAATGAACAGTTCAAGAAGGAGCAGCTTTTACAAGGAAAACTTTGATCTGGATGGCTGAGTATCACCGCGAGAAATCCAGTCTGCTTAGCAATCTCAGACAAGGTGTCATGGAATTGCACGGCAGAGTTTACAGCAAGATGTCAGCATGAGCCGTACCCCTCACACATGCGACTGTTAAATTATTTGATTTGGGCCTTTTATAATGCCACTTGCAAAACTGGAGAGAAGAAAGAAGAGTTTACCCATTATAAGTATCCCCAGTAGAGACAAGGGGGACAAAGGGGATTACTAAAGGTAAGGAGCTGTTAATTACGGATGGTGTAAGAGCAAACTGATGAAAAGAGGTGTGAAGAGGGCTGGGTGGGTTTTTTCATTTGTTTTGGGGTGCTTTGTTTTAAATCGAATTGGTTTAGCAAGGTGAGAATGAGAATACTCCGTGTCAAAAGAGTTTGAGCTCAGAGAAGTACAGCAGCTTTCCATGGACTGACAACCCTGTTAGATGAGACAATAGGCTGTCTCTGTTACATTGAAAAAGTAAAAAGTAGCAGTAAGGAGTGACAGTCAGGAAGTGACCCAACATTTAGCTGGTTGATCACTGTATTGTCTTGTTACTTAAGCAATGTTTCTCCTATTTATTGAACCCCTCTTACTAGAAGGTCTTTGATCACGTGAATAGCGAGCCACGACTCAGATACAAGTGACAGCGGGTTGAGAGGTCAGAAGATCCCAGATTATAACAGCCTTGTAATTTCTTGCACATTATTCACATGAGAAACCCGAACACAGGTTTCCTCTCACTTTTTCCCATACTGCTACCTTGCACTTGTGTAGAAAATAGCATATCTGATCTTCCCAGCTAAAGCAAAGTCGGCTGTATACATCAAGGACAGTTCAGCAGAGTTTCACCACACTTTCACTGTACCTTTCTCGATACAGAAATATAAAACCAGCTTGTGCGTGTGTGTTCAATACAGCCCCCAGCTGGTATGTTCTCCCTTTACCTGACACTCAGTTGGAAGCTATTGTGGTTCTGCGGACAGCACAGATGGGAAGATTTCACAGGATCTTTCCCTACTAATCATCTGCTCAGGTCCTTCCAATTGCCTCAGAGCCCTACCCTCTTATACCAGCTTAGGCAAATCCATTCTCTCATCGGTATTTACACCCTTCAAATATTTGTACACATGGTTATAATCCCGTAAGGGGCAAGATGGTCATGCTGCTCTCACAAAGGCTAGTCTGAGTGAAGGAGCACAGCGCTCTGCCTGCCACATTCTTACACACAGCAGCCTGGGGCTTGGACTGATTGGCTAAACAGCATCGTATCACACAGATCTGGTCTGTGCTTTGAAGTAATTCTGAAATGCAGGCCACAAGTGCGAGGGGCCTCCAATTAACAGCAGAGAGCAGGGCTGAGCTCAAGCATTTAAACCCTTGAAGAAAACGAGCACACTTGCAGTCCGGGTTATTTCCCACCCCAGCCATGTGCACTATCAAGCCAGAGGAGAATTCTTAACGTGTCTGTGTCTTGATTTCCTTCCTACACAGTCAGGAGAGCCACCTTTCTCTCTTGCTGCAGCTCACTGCAAAAACAGCTCCATCAGTGCTCCAGAGCACAGTTCTCTGCAGAAGCACCGAAGCCAAGCTGTCGTGTGGCTGCAAGCAACATCAGAGCTTCACAGGCGAGGCAGCTGGGGTAGGACTGGTGTAGGTCCTGAGGTACCTCTGGGTGTCAGCTACTCTGGCCAGGCACGGATCAGCCCAACAGAATTCTCCTCTTTCCCACCCCAGTAATACAAGGCTAACAGGGCTGAGCTGTCTGATGTCTGCTCACTAAATCACAATCCCCACAGAGCATCACTTACCTCCGTGTCCAGCTTTTGCAATTCCATATGGCAAGGCAAGATACTTAAAACCTTTTTCCTTTCTTGTTCTTGCACTACACCTTCCCCACTGATCACTGCCAGCCTCTCCTTCCAGCCTTCCACTCTGACCAGCCACACATGGCTCTTTGCAAGCACAAGTCTTTCCCTCTCTCCAGTCTGTAGACAGCATTAGAGGAAACTGAGCACAAGAAGAGAGGCCTCTGAGGCATAAATGCAAGGCACTGCCTCTTGCAGTGGCTCTGCCCAAGGTAATGCATTGCTTAAGAACCAGAGCTTGACAATCTCTACAGTGACAGGGATAGGAAGGATCTCTCGCCTCTGTGTTAACTCCCCTCCACTGTTTTCTCACTCCTCCTCCTGTTCAACTTGACACCTGAGCACCATTTCACTCTTCTGTGCACCCCCTTCCTTGTCACAGCCACACACAGCAACTAACCCAAGCAAGCATTTTGTCAGTGCCTGGCTAAAGCTGCCCCCAGAGAACAGTCAGGGCAAGCACTCCACACTGCCCTGCCAACACACCGAGCTCAAGTACCTGAGATGAGAAGGCAAACTCCACTTCAGTGACCCAACCAGCTCTGCTGACTTCTGCAGGCAATGCACATCAGTTCTATATACACACCTACAACAGCTAACAAGGAACTGGTCAAAAGAAAAAAACATATATCCACAGGAAATCACACTATTTTCTTTTTCACAAGGATTCTAAGAAAGTAGATACTAAAAGCATCAAACTAACACTGTTCTTCTTCCACCCCACACTGAGGAGGGAATCAGCTTTCACAGCAGGTCCCAAAGCCACAGGACTGCACGCAGGGTATACCAGATTGCAGCTACTTTGGTCCCAGCACTCAGCACTGTGTATTCTATGTACCTCCTACCAGTTCCCTTCTCTTGCATAGCCCTGTTGGAATACCTTACCCACAAAAAAAATTTTCATCAGGGCATGTAAATTTTATTAAACTACATATAGAACAGGTGTCCCTTTAAAGCATGACTCTTTTCCTCTCTAAAAGGCACACGTAGCAGGTTCCCTACTGTCAGGTGTAGACTCGAGTGATGAAAGAAAAATACATAAATGTTTATTAAACCTTTGTTGCCATTTACACCACCAACTTTCACACCCCAGTGCCAAGCTGTTAACGAATTCCCATGCTGTTCCAGAAGACATTTCACAGCTCCTGTCAGAAAAGGAAAGTTTCATGAGGGCAGCACTCGCTGGAAAAGTCTCTGCTCCCACCACCATCAACAAAAATCACAACCAGCTGTTTGTGGAATAAATGTGTCCTGCCCAAATGGTGTGGGAATAAAGAGCTTCTTCCAGGGAGGCATGGGGCCACCTTCATGTATACCTCCTGATACATTTTTGTCTCAAGATTGTTTATGCTAAGACTTAACAATTTACCTAGCAACCAGGAATAAAAATGATCCATAATAAGCCAAGTGACCACAAGCCAGTACATGAGGCTCAGGCCAGGTGACCGCTGTGTGTGTGTGTGTGTTACAGCTGAAATGTTCGAACGCAGCATCACCTCCTCGGGGAGCTCTGCAAGCTCCAGGCTGCAGCCCAGGCTGGCAGCCCTATGGCAGGGTCCCTTTGGGCACACAGCCCCCCCAGGGAGGCACACACACCCACCACTCTGGCCATGTCTCCTTTCTGCCAGCCAGGCTGTGCTGTGCTGCTGTACAGCCGGGAAGCGCCAGGCAGGGCCCTGTGTACGAGGCACACGGCAGCTCTGCAGGGCTGCCATGGGGCACCGCAGCAAAGGTGGTGGGAAATCCTACAGCAATTCTCTCTGCTGCCACAGCTCTTCTGTCCCCCTCACCTGGCTCTTCTATCTGCCACAGAAGACCCTGTTCTAAAAAGAACAGGCAAAGGGAAGATGCTTCTCGCAGGATGAAGTGAAATTGCCATTCCTCTCAGCGTCATCCAAAAAAAGAGGGGGCCAAAATTAAACACTTTCCCAGCTCAAAAGGTGACAATTATTGCATGCTAAATTACAGTTTAGACAGCTTTTACAATACCAAAGCTTTGACAAACTCGTTTACTTTGTCCCTGTGATGCCTTAGGATTTTAGCTTGTATATTTTCATATGTTTGTAACCGTGCACTTCTTTAGTGTGTAACTCTGAGCTCCATGTAGAGTGTTAGCTACTGCTATTCCCATTTTGGTCAGACACAACAATTCCTCTCTAGGCCTGAGAATCAAGGACACCTCACTGTTTCAGGCCCTGAGAAATGTAAACCAAAGTGAGCTCGGGGAAGCAAACTGAGAGAATGGGACTGCACTGCCTGAAGCTGTAATTGGACAATTAACCTCTGATATGCAAATGAACAAAACTTGTATCTGTCTGAAAAACGTGTGACTGTGTCCATCCTGGGTGCAGTCTCTGCGAGACTCCTGCACTGCCCAAGGTGTGCCCTGTGAAGGCCTTTCCATAAATACCTGCCCTTTATCCTTTCACTCTGTCCAGCCTCTGTTCCAGGTCAGCCTCTACAAGGCATCACCTGGAGGATATGGAGACACCTACTCATGTCACTGTTTTGCACAGCATGATGCTCAAAGCTGTACCATTTTGAAAAACGCACCTGAGGATCTCCACCTTCTCATGCAGATCCCTCTAATTCACCTGATCATAAAAAAGAACTAAGTGATTGTTTACTAATATATATTACTAATGGAAATCAATGCCAAGCATTAGAACAGAAGCAGACTTGTCCTACAACCATGACAAATAACGTAAATAGCTTTATTTTAATAAAATAAATAGCTTTATTTTTCCTACCTTTTTGATATCAGAAAGTTGTGTTCCCAAATAAATCCTTATAATAGCAATTTAGCAGCACACTTCTGTCAACCCTTGGTAACAAATTAGAGCCCTGTATTCTATAAATTTTCACATTAAACAAAACAATCTCAGAAATCTATTGGCTATCTCTGCCTGTACCTCACTCACCCCTCAGCTTAGAGACAGCTAGCACAGAGGCAAGATACTACAGAACATGCTGCATACTTCAGCTTCATATCTTGAAATCAGCATGGCCTGCAGTATTTGTTCAAGATGTCTAAAAGACTTTGGTGGACTGGCCCATCAGTGCGAAGGTAAATAACCTGACCAAGAGATTTGTTAGCTGATGGATCTTTAAGGTATTTTCTGTCATTCTAAATATTATACCATGTGATGTTGCCTAGAGAAATGTAACTGATGCCTTAAAGTTGAAAATACCTTAGTCTTTTCTTTTAGACTAATTGCAACAATTAGAGATTCAACTTCTGTTTTCTAGTGGAGTTATTCGAGCAACACACCAAGCGACAGATCAGCACCTGAACCTGTTCATTGTCAAAGCTCAAAAACGCAGTGGCCATTTCCTCTGTGCACAGTAACTAATTTCCTTCGGGACTCGATCTGTCTCCTCCTCTCTATTCTCACAACAGAGCGATGCCACAAAAACAAGGTTCCCCCAAGTGAGATGCTCAGCCAGTGTGGATCACTGCACTGGATGACATGCCTCCTTGGAGCAGGTTTTCTGCAAAGCCCGTTCCCCTTTGGAAGTGCCAAGAATCAAATCTTGGCCACCTAATGCAGCATGTTCCACATGTTAGCTCGCAACATGTTGAGCAACTGTGTTAACTGAGATGGATAGTGCTGTCAAACAGAAAGCTGGCTCACCAGGATGGAAACAGTGGGATATGCTGACCTTTTACATTCAGAAAAAAAGAGTCCCTAAGATGACACAAAGCATTACATATTAAAAACCAAAAGAACTACCTTCTTGCAGGGCTTTTACTACCATATTGTGTAAATAAGCACATGTACATAAGCGCTGTCTGTATAAAGAACCTGCACCTCTCTCAGAGAGCAGAGTCTGACAGAGGAAATGAATCATTATCACCCTGCTTGGAAAGCAGTTTGCACAAGGAGCCCATGCGATTAACCACTGCCTGGAACTCCTGGATTCAACACCACCATTGCTCCTTCTGTTCCCACGTTCAAATACCTAGCTATACAAAACAACTAAAATCAACAGACAAAATCCAAATTCCCCAGGCAAAATTGCTATTAAACTACTCTAAATGTGCATAGGTTTTATTGATGATATGGAGATAAAACAAACTTACAGGCTTCCCATCCAAAAGAATAAGCACTGAAATAACCTGTTTAGTATAAAAAAGCCTCTTGAAATTCAAAGTTCATTCTGGAAAGATTTTTCCCAACCCACCACCTCCTGCCCATCTCCCTTGAGATTACAATTTTAGGTTTGGGTTTTTTTAAGCTGATATTTTGGGTAGAGAGAGGAAAGCTTTGTTTATTTTAAGATTTTGCTGCTAACAGAGAATCATCTCTGAGTGGAAGGGACTCTAGAACTTTACAAAGGGCTTTGCAGCAATATCGTAGGTAAGTAAAAACAGAAATCAGCCTGCACATTTAGCCCTACAACTATTTGCCAGAAAGAGAGCACGTATATATATGTAACTATTATCTACAATGCATAATTTAAAAAATGAAAGACTACAATACGCTGTTCAACACGGCCTTGAGACAAAGAGAAATACTGGCTACCATCCAGCTGTACACCTAAAGGTTCTATCTTCTGTGCTGACTTCCTCGAAGCAGCAACCTGCCTCGTGGTACAGAGCAAGTGTGTCATGAATAGCCTGACTGATCATTATCACCAGATTTCACACTTCAGCGAGATCTAGCTAATGCTTTCTAGGCAGGCTAAAAATGTAGGGCTTGTTGTACACCTAGTTTAGGATTAAGCAATTAACACAACTGATATAAACACTTCCAAGATTTGCCACAAATTTTCTTACTTTTTCCTTACATCAAACAACCTCAGGTGCTGTCTCCTGCAGTGCAGAGAAGTGCGAAAAAACTTTATTGAATACCTTGTGCCTGAGCTGCAGAACTGTGGGAATACCCCAGAGCCAGGAGCGCTGTCTCCACCAGCTGGCTAAAGAGCACATCTTTGCGAACCAGAACGAACTCAGCATGCTCTTCTCGATTATCGTATTCAAGAGAGGCATCCGACTGCTCCACCACACAAAAGACTGGAATCATCAAACCTACATGGAAAAAATACCAAAAAAAAAAAAAAAAACCAACAAACCATCAATAAGAGAAATAAGAACTGTGTCATACATCTCTGATTAAACTTGTAAATTAACACACCTCCTAGAAGACTCATCATAAGTGGAAATCTGCCTTTCTTCCTTGTGGGATAACTTTTGTTTTCTTTCCAAGGGAAATACTGAAGTCTCATCACTTGACTCATTTAAAAACCACACTAAAGCTCTAGAGAATACAGTTCAGGAACAGAATCATAGTCAGCATGAAAATGAACAAGATTTCCTAATAAGACTTTTTCAACATTTCAGAAATTTTCTACAGTTCCGTTAATGTCTCTATTTCTTTCAGGTCATTTCTCCACATTCAGCCATATGAAAACCTGACACACAAATGCCATTTCTGCTTCTCTCTACACAGTGAACTTGTGGAGAAACCAGCAGGGGCTGGTTCCCTTGGGTGACCCTGGGATATTTGTGCATTTTCAGACCATGGCCAGTCTTCTCACTGTACAAGGAAAATACTCTTGCATTGATTTTTGTCAAAAATTATAATCTTGTGTTGGCAGCTGATGGTCACTCCGACCCGGAGAGACCCACGGCTGTCTTTCCACTGCATCATGAAGAGTGTGAGAACAACTCTTTAGGAAAAAGGATCAAGGATGAGGAGGAACCACAGAAGTGGAAAACTCAGGGGGTGGTTTGGATTCAATTTTGTTGTGTTTTATTGTAAATCTACTTTTGTGGTTACAGGATCAATTATCTATGGCATTAGATAAATTGTGAGGCATGAACTTCAAGGGATTCAATACTACAGGCAGGAGAGAAACATGCCAATTTACAGGAAACAGCCCTACAGTGCATTCACAGAAGGAAGAGGGAATAGACGGAAAACCTACAGAACTGCACGGCCATTTCCACCACCAGCCTGGAGGCCAGGCTACCTCCAGTCACAGAAATTTTTTAACTGGTTACATACAACTTCTTAGCCCCTAGGTAAACTAGAAAATACTGGTGCAGAGAACAATCTCAGCCTAAAGTAGTTTTACAAATGTACCATCTAAGGCTCATAATGTCACCAGAAGGTTCACCTCTAAATCTGGTTCTTCAGAATGAAATATAAACATTTCCAGTAGACAATAACTACAAAAAATATCTGAGTATATTTATGAATTTCAGACACAAATCATCGTACTCCTGGACCAGACACTTCTCTACGGGAAAAAGAGGAGAAAGCCACATTTCAGTTCTCCTTCAAAAAGTCTATTAAATATTTTTGAGATCTTCTACTGTCAGTAGCTTCAGGATCTACAAACCAATAGCTATATATCCCTTCAGAGGAGTCACTCTGCCCTAAAACAAATACAGTCATACCAGCAACTGCTAAGGAACTCAAATACTCCTTGTCTTGCATTTCCAGAGATTAGAGCTACTTTAAAATATATTTTAGATACACAATTCTAAGTTAGTGACTTACCTAGCATAGAGCGGCTCTCAATTTTACATTCTAACTGCAGGAGCTACAAGCTACGATATCCACTTGATGTGTTCTCGTTCTTTGTTTTAAAACACATCTCAAAGTAACATGAAAGAAGGTTACAGCATCACATTGATATTACTCCCTCTTCGCTGCTTGATTCTGGGTTAAACTGATGCATTTTGCAAGTTCAAGCAGCCAAATTCAAACACATAGTGCTAAAAAAAACCTCAGCGAAAAAAAATCTCTAGGTGCTTCCCTGAAGAGACCGCATATGGGTGATCACGTTTCTCTGAAATCAGTAACATTTCTTTTCCCATCAAAGGTTAAAATTTGAATTCTATTTGTCCATACACCATTTAACTAGTTAAAATGAAAATAAGTCTCTTTAAGTGACAAACTTCCAGTCCTGTCGAACATACAGGCTGTCACAGCACTTCTGATGGGGCTATTAATGTCTTAGCAAAAGATTAAGATAATTGGCCAAATGCTGAGGCTGTAATATCAGTTGTGTAAATTACATTTTGGCAAGACAGAAAAAGTGGTGAAGCAAACTGATGAGAGGGATGTCACACTGTCTTTTATGCTCCTGCTGGGTGCTTTCCTTGTCATACAGCAGTCTCTCCTCTCCTCTTCGGCACAGAAGTTGCACCTATTCTCTGCACTCATCCTTTACTGTCTGAGTACAAATAGGATCTCAAATGCCAGAAGGGATGCCATACATTGTATCACTTTACGGATAGCACAAAGGACCCCACACAACTCCTGCCTATGATGACTTTCCTGCCCCTTCCTGCTGCCCTGCTTGCAGGAAGCCTGCTAAAGAAACAGCTTTTGAAAAAACATCTCTGAACTCAGTGACCCAGAGTAACTGATGATAAGCTGCTATTAGTACCTTAAAAACAGGGAGCAAAGGGCAGGTTACCACATCTGTCATTACTGACCCATTCTCATGCCTCTCACTACAGCATCTGGAATCTTAACATTGATTTTAAAAATAAAATAAAAAGCAACAGTAATCAAACTTATTTCCAAGTCAATCTCACTCCGAGGAAGTTTCGACTGCTTTGCTCTCTATTTCACATTAGGGAGTTAAACTGTCGTATGTCCAATGAATTCACTACCTCAAACTTTTCTGTTTCCTAATGTTATCTGAAAATAAATATACTTTCAGTATGTTGGAATCAAAAGGAAAAACATCTGCAGGCGCCAACATGCTCTTTACATGCTGATATACACCATGGCTTGCTCCTACATGCTTCTATTACACCTCCAGCTCGCTACAGGGCCCTTAGAGAAGAGCAACACAAGTTAGTCACTACTCACTGTCATTCCAGTTGAAGAACTTGCAGCAGTACTCAGAAAGCTGGAGACCAAGCATCCATAACAGTCTCACACGCAGTGCTACTGCAGCACAAGCCAGCCTTACTCATAAATCCTGGAACTCCTCAGCTCTTTCCCTAACGAGCGATCAGCCAGGAGCGCTGTCATCCTCCCTCGCCTGTGCACACGCACGGAGCAGGCTGAGGTTCCCCGGCACCGAACTCGCGTGCTCTCCTCTCCCAGCTCCAGAGAGGCTGCGGCCAGGGATGCTGCACCGCTCATGGTACCCGACACACGGCACTGCCTGCCACACACACACAAACCAGGAGTAATCTGAGGGCTAGAAAGGAAAGAGTTTGTTTCCTTAAAGGAAAAACGCAATGCTAATAGGCACACAAAACATTAACAGCAATCACAAATCATACTAAAGGCGTTTTCTCCTTGATTTTGATTAAGGTAACTGACTCATGAACAGCTCTTTCACGCTTCCCGCAGAGCTTTGACCCCATATAGATGGCATCTGCGTAAAATGTCAGGGGAGCATAAACCAAGTTCTACAGAAAGGGTTTTATGAGGACATCCACACACAGCAAGAATTCCATCTAATCCACAAAAGAGAGCAGTGAAAAACTGTTCCCACCATTACCCAGAAGAAGAGAATGGTTAGCAGTAACGAGTACCTTTGTATAACATACACATTTAAAGCAAATCAGAGATGAGAATTAAGCTCTGCTGTAGCTTTCACGGAAAAGCTGCAATGTACAGACAGTTTTTGTAAACATACTTGCATTTTTTGCCAAGACTCTTCTAAGGGGCAGAGAAATTAAGAAGAAATTAAACATGCATCAAAGAGACCAAATGTACATTTTCTCCTCCTTGTGCATTTTAATCTATAGTTTTATTTCACTGGGGAGTAATCAATTCTTTTAAAATGAAGGAAAGAGAAATAGATATTTCATTAGAGAAGTGAAAGCCCACGATACTCTGCTGCATAAAGCACTCATTTTTACAAGAAAAGACTTAGAGTCAGTTAAAAGTATTATCAATCTGCGATCATACAGCTCCCTGGAAAATATTTTCAGCTGTAAGACTTCCAAGTAAAAGCTGCAGATTTCTAATGACAAACTAGAAGGAAGAGAAGAAAGCAGTTATTAAAAAGTCCTGCACTGTTTCTTTTGTTTATTTGCAAATAATACCTGTTCCAGTGCATGCTTTTTTAAGCAATAGATGTGATACTATTGGCACTGAACCTCTATGCATGGTCTGCTTCCACACAACCATCACAGACAGAGCAGAAAGCTGAGAGCTCTCACAGCCACCCACCTCTCCAGCCATTAAATAGGGAGCAGTGCTTGTGTGTCCTAATAACTATAAAATGAAGATCAACTAGAAAGAAAAAACACCAATAAAATTCATGTCTTTTTAGATTAAAATCTCTTTCCATCAGGACGAGTTTTGAGTCCCATCTAGGTGTTATTTAATTTTATCTAATTTGAACAATTTCCAAACATCAGGTTGATTAATTTCAACAGCATGGTGTTATGGAAAGATTTACTGTACAGGGGTTGTCTAGCAGGGAATTAATAAAGAAGCCAGTTCTTTGCCCTGAGTAACATGAGGTTTTAAGACTTCCCAGATTTCTAGTGGGAATACTTCACAGCACAAGCATGTTTTCTTCTGGGAGTGAAACCCACCAAAATTATTAAAAACTGAGATCAAATGGTGGTGTCAAACCCAAAGGAAATCATTCTACAGTGGAGAGATTTTTATCAAGTGAAGAAAGTGGAAAATAAAGTTTTTGTTGTTGCTGTTATGCCTTGGCTTTTTAGGTTTTGTTTGTTGGCTATTTTTTGTTTTGTTTTGTTTTAAACAGAACACAGACACACATGCAAAGTAATCTGCCTCAAAGACAAAGCAAATTTCTATGGTTTGGAGTTCAGAAACCAGGACATCTACTTGAAAATTCATAAACTACTGAAAATTCTTCATTACTTTATGTAGAAAAAATTTTCCCTAGCAGAGACTGTAACCTGGGCTACTCTCTAAGCTGGCCTTTCCACTACAGAGGGGGAAGGGAAAAAAAAAATATATGTATAAAAAGAAATCTAGGCAACAGCAAGACCAGAATCCACAAATATTAATTTCCATGCATACCTAAAAACCACTGAATTACAAGAACCTTTGGTTGGACTTCTAAGATGAGATCCTTACCCTACAAGAGAAACTAAGAAGTCAAATTAGCAAAGCATGGATTGTCTTAGGGAAATTATCTAGAAAAACATTGCATATATTTAACAATAAAGCATGCTTCCACAACTGGCAATAACCACAGGAAGCAATCGAACTACAAACATGTCCTAAACCTAATCTGCTTCTGTTTTCTCTTTAGACGGAGACCTTCATCCAGCAAAGGCAGTGAAGGGAAAGCAGTCCATTTATTTATTTCTCTCTGCACTGCAGTAGAGCTGACCTTACATATACCAATTTGGTATTGTACTGTCTTTCCCTTTCTTCTAAACAAATTTGAAAAATGAACCTAAACTGTGCTTTAAAAGGCAGAAATCGACACAGGAGAGTTTTGCCACTTCTCCTTTTCACATCCTGCAGCTCTAATTGAAAAGGCAGAAGCCAATTAAGTTTGACAGCTTTCAGTTACACAGAAATACCTGAATTTCTGCAGCAAAGATGCCATCCTGCATCCTAAAGTGTAACACAAATCC
This sequence comes from Callaeas wilsoni, assembly GCA_013398955.1. Classification (NCBI taxonomy): domain Eukaryota; kingdom Metazoa; phylum Chordata; class Aves; order Passeriformes; family Callaeidae; genus Callaeas; species Callaeas wilsoni. The sequence goes on from VWPU01007464.1 coordinate 389,669, forward strand.
ATAATTTCCTTTCTGAAAAACTTAACCCCACCACTAAGTAAAAAAAAAAAAAAAAGAAAGCAAAGCAAAGAAAAAGGGAAGCTCTAAAGCCTCAGCGTGCCACTTCTTCAAAACCGTGTAAACTGCAAATCCTGAAGTGATCAGAAATTAAAACCTAGTTCACATGCTAATAATCTGGACATTTCTAGTAAAGACTAGGCTAGCTGAACAAACATAGAATCAGAGAATCATTTTGGTTGGAAAAGACCTTTAAGATCACATGTAACAATAGAAGATAAATTCATAATTAGAAAAATCAACTGCACTCCAGAATGTGAGGTATTTTGTCCAGTTGGCTGGGGCTCTTTCAAGAGGAAAGACATCAAATAGTATTTGAAAAAAAGGGGGTTGTTCTGATCTCAACACCACTTTTGTTTAAATCACAGCGTAGCTGTAGCTGGTGGTGATGTGAGATCTTCTCCAGAAAATCCTGCAGGGTCCAGCTGAGGGCTGCAGACACAGGAGACACAATGACAGGCTAAACAAGCACAATCACACTGTTTCCACAGGGCTACAGACACACGACTATTCACACTCAAGAAGGATCTGGCTTGAAGAGATCCCAGGCTCAGCCCATGCCGGTGCAATTCCGGCATGGTAAGGTGGAAGAGGACAGAGCTCCCTCACTTCAGCAAGCCTTAGGCACGTCCATTAAGGCTCACTTTCAAGTTACACCATAAATTATGAGTACAATTAAATCGGACAGAATATAAGTTGTTGGCACTTATCTACAATAAATGCTTGGTTTGGGTAAGTGGACTGTGTTTCAGCCTTTTACTTATCAAGCACCAGTTTACAACAGTCTCATTATGAGGCCGAGAATTCTTTCACTGTAAATCTTTTTTAATGGGGACTGAAGGAATGACTTTGCAGTTGTTTGTCACTAACCACTGGGAACCACGTGAAGAAAGCTGTGTGCACGCTGACAGGCGGCCAGCGGGAAATCACGATGTCAAACACAGGAGACTGTACCAAGATCTTTGCAACTGTACCATCCTATGCAGCATCAAGCACCTCATTACAGCAAAAGGTTTTGTTTAAAAACAAGGACCCTACCTTCTGCTAATCCTCTGCTCTCCAGTGTGTTCTAGACAAAATGCAAGATATCTGATTTTGCATATAAGCAGTAATGCGATGCTGTTAAACTCCTACTCTTCATGGGTTTATAAGCCTGCTGCAAATAATTTGTTCCAGGATGCAATTTGGTAAGGAAGAGCTCAGTCCACAGATGATTTTAATACAATGTTTGCCAAAGAAACAAAATCATGTTAAATAACATTACATTGTAGAATTTTTCTTCTTAGGAGGGCCAGAGGAAGTAAAACTAAGGACAATATCTTTCTACTCCTCCTCAGCTATTTTTTCTGGCTTTACATATTCAATAAATCTGTAGGCAGGAAATGCATTTCTACATTTTATATTTTAGCCAATGGCGAATGCAAACCACAAGGTATTATTTACATCTTTCTTCAGCTTCCAGTCCTTTCTGTGGCTTCAGTCTCCCAGCCATCGCAGCTATCCCAGATCTCAGGAAGTCTTATAAATAAGTCACTACCATCTCTGCAGATGTCCTCTGTTTCTGACAGCTTAACTACCCAAAGAATCTTTCTCCTAGCTGAAATAACAGCCTTACTGTTTAACACAAAATATTTCAGGCCACTATCCCACCACAGAAACATATTATGAAACTCATAACTTGATTTGATAATACTTGAATTTCTAAAAAAAATGGTATAAAAAAAAGCCATATTTAGAGCATGGGCTGTGACAAACAAGAAATGAGAAATAGAAGAACACCAAGCCTTTACCTCTGGCACAGCCTCTCCTGTGGCGTGTCTGGGACAGAAGCGTTACTCGCAGGAGATGAGGCCTTTTCTTAGGCAAAGCGGATCAGCTGTTTCTGGTAACAACCTCCCTTTGCTAAGCCAGTTGCACTAACTCAACCCGAAGTTTGATTCTGTCACAGCGGTTGGGTTCACAGGGTAGGAACAGGAGCAGCCCACTGGGGCTTTGTGCCACCCTGTTAGCCCAGGCACAGCCACACACAGGGCAATTAAACAGGAGAATAAAGCACTTCCACCTCTCCAATTAAACAAGCAATATTGACAGCGATGATAGCCCAGAGCTCAAAATACTGTTTTGAGGGAGCCCAAGCGAGAAGACAGCACAAAGAGCTGTCTGGGTTGCTCTAGCAGAAAGCTCAGCCCGCCCATGCCAGCAGCACCCCCCGGCATGCAGGAATCCTGGGGGGTACCAGCACCATGCTATCCACCAGAATCACACACAGGCCTTCCAATCCATGGAACACAACCATAGAATCAGTTCGGTTGGAAAAAACACTTAAAATAATTGAGTCCAACTATTCCCAATGAAAGGAAAAAGGTGAAGACGCTATAGCTACATTTTTCCTAAATAAAACGGCTCAGTCGTTTCAACTTGTTTCCCAGTTATAAAAGAAGAAAAAATACTTCACAGCCATATTTTGTAATACGAACTAAACAGAAAATATACTCCTTTCACTCAAAATCAGTGGCATGAACACTTCTAAAATCAGGTGACTTTTTGTTAAAAAATCATTTTAAGCCATTAATTTCCTATAAGTTTTAGGTTTTGGTTTCTTTAACTTAAAAACAAGTATAGGGTTTGTGACGGGTTTTTAGTTTGGGGGACTACTCTCTGTTTCTTTTCTCTCAAAAACGTAACAAAACTAGCCTAAGGGGCTAAGACTCTCTATGCCAAATTCCACCCAAAATTATTTTTAATGACCAACATTTTTAAACCCTGCAAACTGGAACCACTAATAAGCCCTTAAATTCAGTGGTGCTAGCAGATGCCACCATATTATGTAATTTTTGAAGCAAAAAAACATCTTCTAGCAAAAGCATTTTAATGAAGGTTCTATTAACTAGTCTCCTGGTACTGGGATAAGTCCCCTGGAATGCAACAGAAAAGCTTTCATAGGTTTGAGGTTTCATTTCTGGAGAAGTGCTGCAGACCACACTCGGGTCTATTTTGGGGTCTCCGCTGGGACCCACCAGCAAGCCCTTTTCTCCTTCATGTCCATCCCTCTGCGAACCACTCCCTGGCAAGAAAAAGAAGAAATTGTATCACTCCTTCTCCGTGTTACAAGATAAATGTCTGCCAAGTAATGTAACTACTGCACCTACACCTCTGCCTTCAGACCCACTCCAGGTTCCAGGGGTGAGACAAGCGGAATTATCTGCAACCACTGCCTCCTTCCCTCAGATCTTATAGATACTGGCAGCACTAGAAAGCCTCACCTCTAAGTGACAACGTCACCAGATATGGCAGAGCTCGCTATGGACAAAAGTTACAAGCACGCATGCAAGAGGACAAGCCACATTAAATTCTCTGAATAAATGTTGTCAGACTCAATGGTTATTGTCGAAGCTTTTCATCCTGCTTCACCTTCAACAAGGGTAAGGCTACTGCTACAGCAATACCATTACTAGATGGTATTTTTCTGGTAGAAGGAGACCACAGAAACCTTCATCAGATCTTCAGCAGGAAAATAAGTGGAGGAGAGAATCACAAATGATAAAAAGTAGAAACCATTCTGTCCTCCAGAAGGCAGCCACCTTCCCCCTCTGCCTCCCTTTTCACCAGACAATACAGAGCCCAGACCGCCTGCACATACAGCGCATTGTGGGTCAGCAGCTGGCCTCTAGGCTTTGGCCTTTACTTACAGCTCCAATCTTTCACACCCCTGTGGAGAGGGCAACTTCTCAGTGGTCTTCTCTTGTATTCTGTTACAGGAGAGTTGTGGGGGAAGCAGTCCCAAACATAAGATCACACATTTAACAGCTATTGGTTTGAACACTACTCTTTAAGGAATATTTACATTCATCTGCCAGCAGTTCACATTAATCTAATGGTTTTTAATAACTACCAGATCTTTATCAAACAAGTCATGAGGTCAAGGAACAAAAGTCAACAGATACATTCTCCTTCTCAGGTATGCACAGCACACTTCATCCACTTAGAAATATTTTGAGGCAAGGGTGGAAAAGACCTACCTATAGGCTGAGCTACTGTGTGTGGATTCACTTGTGAAGAGTCAGCAATGCTTTTAGGGCTCCACAAGCTGAATTGCTACATTATTATACACACAGAGCTACACCAAAGAATTAGATACTTCTGCTAGTGCAAACGCATGTGCTGACTGAGAGGTGTTAGCCAAAGAAAGCAGATTACATCTGTGCTCCAAAGGCCGAACTGGCTTCCAGTTCACTTTCGGATGCCATTCCAAATGTTGATTTATAAAGCTGTATGATACAGGACTAGAGCCAAGGCTACTGTAGCAAGGCTCTCTCTTTCCGTGTATGGTACAGCAGAAAAGACACTTCTGCTTACAGCTCTAGGAGTCAGAGAAAATGGAGAGCCAGGATCCCTCAGCCTCAGGCCTTCAGCTACAGTTCGGCCCCTTGGCAAGAGGCACACAGACACATGGCTCCCCAGCACAGGGCCTTTCTGCCTTTTGGGTTTTAATCTGAACCCTGACATGGTGAGGTAGCTAAAGGGCCACAGAAGAGTTAGCCCCAGGTAGCGATGGCTTACGAGACCAAGTACTCCTATTTGCATTCATGTCCACAGATTTAAAGAGAGGGGAAAAAAACCCAAAACACTCCTCTTACAAAGTAGCACAGCTTTTCATTTTGAAAGAGAAGGAAGTAATTTTTACTACTTTCTACCTGTCCATGGCATTCTCAAAGCTCATCTAGCTGGCAGGTATGGCATTGTGATCCTACTAATGTAATCAGAAAGGCTCAATACATTCATTATTATGCCAGACCCAGACACTCAGATAATGCCTAACTTGAGCATTACTGTCAAGCAAGACGCCTACTTACTGCATACTTGCTCACAGGAGCCCATATGAAGTCTACTATCCAGACTTCTAGCTTGAGAAACAAACTACTTAAAAAAAAAGGAAAATTTAAAAAAAAGCTCACACTTCTGTTACTCTGCATTTTCTCTAAGTCTAAAAATTGGTAGCGTGTATGACAGGTCCACCTCATTTTTCTTAATGATGTTTTTATTATTCTTTCACTCAATTAAAACAGAAATGGATATTGCATCTTCTGACTGTATAATTGTTATTGTAATCTGTTTTCGATCACTGCTTGGGAAATGGGTCCAAAACAACATAAACTATCCACAGCCTCAGAATACAAGTCATTTTCTTTTACTACGATACTTAAAGAGACATCTATCATGTTGCTCTGCTAACATGTTTGTATTATGGCAAAGAAGTTATTTGTAAGTTGGGAAAAGACATTATGAAAATCACCTTTTACTCCAAAGTATTGTATAACTCATAATTTATAACTACATTTCTTAATAACCATTCAAAATAATAAGGCTGGAAATTGTGCACATCTAATTTTAATATATAAATAATGGAAATGCATATAAACCAAAATATGCTCAAAATATGAATTTATATTACTCTCAAAAAAATAGGCTGGTTATAGTTTTGAAAATAACATGCTTCATTTCCAATATATGCCTGTCAGTTAAATTTATGGCAAAACATTCTCCGTGAGTTTAGATTACCAAGATGGTAAATACTTCTTTTTGAGTTTCCTCACTTATCTGAAGCTTCCGTCCAAATGCTGACAAAGTCAGCAACTTCTCAAGAGTGAAGTGTTGGTGATACACAAGTAAAGACAGACTAATCCAGCCCCTTCTCAACATTACAAATAGAATGGAACAGCTGAGAAGGAGAGAGGCAAAGTAACCTTGTGGCTGTATGCAGCCATACAAATCATGCTTTTGATATAAGAAACTCCCCTTCCAACATTTCATGCCAGGTTTAGTACCTTTGAAAAGATTTGCTGTCAATAGTGCATCTTTTCATCTCAGTGTGTGTCTTTGGGGAACAAATGAGGGAGCATATTTAAGTGGAAGACATTTCTACAGCACTCTGAAAATGCAGTGGGTATATGGTTATCTCAAGAGATGCTGTAGCTTCATATAAAATAGTATCTGACAGGTATTAAGATTTTTCTGAGCTTCTTTACCTTGCTGACATTACTATTAAAAAGGTATAGCTGTGCTCCAATTGTTTAATATTGCATGTCCATCTGATACAAGGACACCAGTTAGAGCACAATGACTAAACATTTTTAGCCAGATAATTAGCCAGATAATTTTCTATTTAGAAAACAAGTCATATGCTTAGACTCTTATCTAGAGCTACCCGTCCTTTTTCAAGTTCTTTCTGCTCCCTTCATAGAGCTTCTACAAATAATCAGTCTTCTCTTTTTCCAAACATCGCTGCATGAAATATCAGTAATCATTCAGCATTCGACAAGAAATTGGAAATACATCTTGAGTTCAGACACAGTATTCCTGCCCCAGCATCCATCTTACCAAAACATCGATGCAGGGCTCACAGATTATTTTTTAAACAATCTGTAAACTATTTGTGTAGTTTTATTCTAAGTAGAAGTGCCTCTTGGAAGGAGGTTTTACATAAGGCCTCAGATACTAGCAACATCAACATTCACACCTTTAAAAATTGCAGTAAGAATTACATTTTAAAAACCCAAAGCAAAACACAACACTAACCAACCAACAAAACCAAGAAACAAAACCTTTCAAACATCTTTTATAAGAGTTTTTCAATGTCAGCAGCCCTAAATTGCTAATAGACAAATGCCCAGATCTTGCATATTTGTAAATCTTCAAGGGATACCTGCAGAGCTAGTAAATATCTTTTTAAAAAAAAAAAAAAAAAAAAAACTAAAAATACGATTTCATATTTTTTCTGAAGTTCTCTGAAATTGAAGAAATAACATTGGAAATATAAAATATTTTTTCCCTTACTAATATTTGGATCAATGCAAATGATATATATACTCAACAGCTGCAGTACGTGCTTTCATACAAAGTGCAGGAGCTCTGGATAAGAAAAATATCCCTAACTATAGAACAGTGACAATATGGACAACATGCCTTGCTGGCTGAGAACGTATCACGCATTAAATCAGTCAACACTTGGGAACAGCCATGAGAACCTCAACTAGATGGGCTAACAACTGTCCCCAAATTAAATGGCAAAGAGTATTTTCTGCCTTTCATACCACTAATCAATGTAAACTCATTTGTCTGCAGCCCCGCAGCAGAGGCGCTGCTGATGAGCATTCTGCAACAAGTACAAAGCTTGTTGGAGGGCATTTTTTTTTCAGTATCGCTAGAGGCTAGAAAACATTTCTCAAAAGCCATCAAATACTCAGCTGCCTTTTGTCTGCTGTGACTATTTCTTACATCTGCATCAGTGACACATGCCACCTTGGGGACTGATGCAGCTGACCCTGGACATTTGGTACAGGAGGAACCAATCTCCACAGGGCGATTTCTTCAGAGCTAGCAAGGGCTCTGGCTCCTGGTTCCACACAGCGGGCTGCTTTCAAAGCCACGCTCAGCTTCAAAAGGACAGCACGCTCGCTGGTAGTTACAGAGTACGGATCAGGCACAGGTTATCGCGAACAAACCCCCATCCTATCAATTCAAAGGCACTTGGTAAGACTTTATACCTTGAAAAACTGGGCCTTTAATCCTAAAAACACAGCAGTAGTTACTAATTTAACTAAATTATGAGGGGCAGTAATTAAAGGCCTAACTTAGCTATGCCTTGCAATTTGGGATTCGAAAGAAAATCTTCCCAAGTTTTACAGATTCTCAGTTATTTTGAAAAGTTTAAAAATAAGACTTAAAAGCAGGTTGGGGACTGCTCAATCACAAAAATAAGAATTATCCTAAACAGGTCACACAGATGTTTGGTGAATATAAATACATGACTACAATAAAACTCTTCATTTTACAGCACCATAGTTGCCATATTGTATTACCATGTTCTGTGTCAAAGCGAGTGACAAAAATCTTACTGGTTCAAGTATTTTACTTAAACTCCAGACCACCGTTGTGGCCCTTTTCCTCCCCATTCCACACAGACAGCTTTAAAGAAAACATCAATAATAGAAAGTAACTGCAAAAAGAAATATTCAGGCTAGCATCTACATGAAGAGTACTAAATTCAAATACTTTTAAAGGAATTTTAAAGTAAGTGATACCATCTGAAAGTCTGTGCTACAAACTAGAAAGTTTCAATATGACATAGCTGTATGTTGAAATGACAACTTAATTACAATTACATTATGCCAGGTTTGTTCTATTTTTAAATCAAGATGAAATATGCAGTACCGTAAAAGTGTTTAAATAGAATATAAGGATTCAACAAAATTAAGTATTTGGGAATGGAATCTTCAAACTTCACCTCTAAGTGATTATTCATAACAATAAAAGTTTAATACTGCTGGCTTTCCTTCGATGTCCGAATTCTTCATCTAAATTCTGAGCAGAAGATAAGTCGCTATTTAATTTCTTGAAAATGTGTTACCTCACTGGCATTCTTATAGTTTTTAATATGATTTTGCCATCTTCTTCAGGCATAAAAACAGTTCTGAGAAGTCACTGAAAACTCCTGTTAAGGTGTGTTTGTCAAAGAATTGCCCTATAAATACCCGACAGTAAATATACTATGTTCTATCCCAGTGAAACTAAGAAAAGGCAGGACCCAACTTATAAAGGGAGGAGGAAACGGAGAATTAATATAGACTATTTCAGTTATGTTGCTTGCTTTTTCTCTCCTTTGGTTTATGATAAGAATAACAGCATGCAGTTAACTAACGTGGCCATGGGTGTGGGGAGGAAGCAGGGAGATGACTTGAAACACTTAGGAACTGTTGCGGGGGAAAGAAAAAAATCTTACTACCACTAATCTTAAATCTTGAATTCAAAATTGTTGGTGTCTTTCTGCAGATGTAACTTAAAGGTTCCAAAATTACCCTAAACATCAAATTATGTCTAGGTCATTGAATGGGTGGATACCCTATATTCTGTTTAATGCATATGTTCAATTGCACACATACTTCAACCAACTGTGTCTTTATTTTAATAACAGACCAAGTACTGAAAACACATAAAGAAAGACTATTTTTCTACCTCAGCAAAAATACAGCTGATACACTGCATGACCCTTCAGGAGTGACTGCTCTGTTTGTTCTATTTACATGACATAGCCTGATTGGAAAAGGGAGAGAAGGGTAAAAATGAGCAAAAAGACCAGAAACTCATTTCTAACGATCAGTCCCGAAAAAGAAATCACTGTCTTGCTTTTCTTACTGTTCCTGTTAAATTAGAGGTTTCTTCCTTATTATGTATCAGAGACATGTAGAATCCGAGATTTTACGTTTCTTCCAAATTCCTACTGAATTATATCAAAGTACAAAGCAACATTTTCCAACTATGCAGCCACAGATAAAACATAAAACATAAACATAAAACATAAACATACATCTATGCTGGCTCCTGAACTAACAAGGATTTGCAGCTTTCACGCTTCTGTATTTCAATGTACTCGATTCTTCCAAACAGCTACATATTTCATTCAGGCAGCAGGAAGGTATTCTTCATCTAGGATCTGGGCACGAATCTAAAACTTAACCTTTCACTCCACTCGGTTCCTAAGGACAAGTGAAACATACTTCCTTACTGCGTTCAGGATGCCATATTAACTAACCATTTAGAACAGAGGAGCAAATCTAATCAGGCTGTATTCTTCCGTCTGCACAGAAGCGAATTTTCGCTCCAGTCAAGTACCTTAAATCCTTGCAAAGATACAAAAGGTAGCACAAACCCGACAGTATTTTTGCAGAAATATTTAGAATGGACCTTGACAAACAGCTCTTTAACCATCAGCCCATGTTTCTGTCACCCCAGAGATACATTAAAACTGATTTCTAACTACACTTAAGCAGACATGACCACGATACACTGAACTTTAGGGGGCTCACAGCAATCAGCGGCAGCGCTCTGAAGAGTCACTGCATCCACATTTCTGGTACATCTGACTTTGTACAAGCTCCGTAACTACAGCTACTGATTAACATCTTGATCGTACACTTTGGTTTGAATTGTCTGAAAGATTTTCCCTCCACTAATATTTTGTAAATTGAATCACAGTTTTTAACAGTTAAATGAATATGAACATATTATCAGACTGCATCAAACTAATCTAAACAAAAAATGTTTTGCAATCATTTCCTGCTCCAAATTTGAACACGTTACCTTGGATATCATTTGATTTTTTGGGTTTTTTTCAGCAAAATCAAACTTCAGAACAGCTCATTCTGCATACTGGCAGAAGTTGCTTTCAGAGGCTTTTGATGCTTATTTTCTATGTTCTTCAAATCAACACACACATATATATGCACATCCACTCTTACACAAACAGGTTCACGAACTGCAATCAACAATTCTGTAAATATAAGTTTCCTAGTCATTAATCATCTCTCCTTTTTTTAATCCTTATGGAGTGAATTACTAACTGAGAGGAGACGCCAATTCTAGTAAGTGAATGTTACCCAACAGGGATATAAAGCTGTCAACACCATAGTGCTCTTGCTTGCTCTAAACTCTCTCCCAGGCTTCATATGTTTTTTAAAGCGATATTAGCCTTTTTTTCCAAGGAACCTTACTCTCCTTAAAATCTGAGCGCTTGTCTTTTATTGCATACAGGTTTTAAAACAGACTGGTCAGATAACTGTTGAAACATTTTAGAATGCACTGGGTTAGTCAGGCAAACCAAAACTGGACTCTAATACATTGGACTGACGCTAACAACATTGTAAACAGTACCAAAACTTTTAAATCCCCTATTAAACATAACCTTTAAGACCTTGTTTATCTTTTTAGTGACCTTCACTAGATTATTATAGCTGCTGTAATGGCCCTCTGAATTAAGTACATTCATGTTAGGAATAAAAAACCAGGAAAGTCATACGGCAAAATTTCTCGTGAGAATGATTGATTTTCTGTCTGCACTACAAAAGCTTATTTTAAAACACTTTTTCACTCATAAAACCAGAGAGAAAGCTAGAAACACTGATAGCACTATATTTCTCTATTTCTCAGGGAAGTCACTAGAAAAATAATTGCAGCAAACAGTACGATTATAAAACTGGTTACCAAAGGTCATTAGGCTCATCATAGCAGCAGGTAGTTGAGAGCTTATTGCTCTGTTCTCAGGGATTAACTTCAGAAACTGGTATTATTACAACAAAAAGCCACTTGACAAATAGGAAGGAAATTCAGCACTTACATATCTAAGGCCCAAAATGACATGAGAAAAAGAATTGCTAGCATTTGGCTTTGCTTTCAAAACCTTTAGATATACATTACGGAATTAAAAATAAAACAAAAACTAAAACGGTCTCTAGTTTTCAGTAAAGTATTTCCATTTTTGTCCCAAATGCAATTCACATTCAATAAGTATTAGCACTTGTTAAAGCCCAAGAAATAAGAATAAACTGAAACACTGACAACTGAAGCCTTGAATGTCACTTCACTATGACTTTCAATAGTTTCCTTTTTGTCAAATCCTAGGCACAATAGTAGGAGAGACCCTATCAATATTTATTTCAAATAATTTTTATACTAATTTCCCAGTAAATTAAAAGTAAGCCCTTCTACAAATGTCTACAGATGCATTTCACAACTCCAGTGAAAAAATTACTAACACCACAGTAATCACTGCAAAGATACAGACTTCCAAAAATACCCAGAACAGGTGTGATCTGCATTCAGGAAAAGATCACTTGATCATAACAGGTTCTTAAAGATCAAACTTGAAAAAGAGCAGAAGAAAAATATCTGGAAATTAGCTATGTTGATTTATTGTGAGAGTATTTCCAGGAGAAAAAAAAATAAATCAATTTTAAACAGCACCATTATCTTATTAAAAAAAAATCTGCCTTAACTAATTTAGTATTGAGTATTATAGAATCTAGGTAAGTATTCAGACAAGAATAATTTTCTTCTTGCTTTCAGTATCAATAAGGAGTAATGAATAACCTTTATTATGAACAGCCTAAACCCAAAGAGACTGAGACTGTTTAAAGAACACCAGCCAAGGAAAAAAAAAATTACTCCTGCATTTCTTATTCACCCACACTTCTACACTCCAGTCTACAACACCTTTATAAATGACCCGAAGAGTAATGAATGAAAACTTAGGCTCTTAAAAGTTTGCTTTCAGAAATGAAAGTCTTTTTCTTAAGTGGAAGAAATCTTCAATAGCTTAATAGGCCAGATTCAGGCTGAACCACCGATATACCTATAAAAGCCGCTGAATTTCTCTTGGATAACATAGCTGCAACTAGAAAGCAAACATATATTCCAAAATATTTAACAGAGTTCTTTTAAAGTATATTTCTATAAATGCTCCAAGGAAAAGGATTTCAGCTCTAATTCTAACATTCCTTTTAAAATCTAGCAGCTTTAATGCCCAAATCTCGAAAAAGGCATCTAAAACTACATATGCTACTTTTTATATTATTAACTAGTTCCTTTTTACAATTACTCAACAGATTATTTCTTCACCAGTTTCTAAGAGGAATAGTATTACAAGTCTTTCACTGCTAAAAGCTGTTTCTTCTTTTTCCATACATTGGAAGAACACAGAGAAGAGGATTAAAAACTATATATATAGTCATCCAAGAAACATAAAAAACTAGTGAGCTCTCTTACCCTTCATTAGGTATATAAATGAATCCTACGCTTTTAAAATAAAATCTGCAGCTCCTTAGCAAACTTCAGCAATTAGGAAGCCTATTGAGCCAAAGAGGTCTAAAACAAGCATCTAATGGTAAAATCGCTAAATAAACCTCACGTAATAGAGAGTCATGTGACGACCATTTCAATGTATCTCTCGAAATGCCATTTACACAAACTCCTTGTGTATAAACAACTACAATTATGTGTTACCTCTCTGCTCATTTTAAAACACAAAGACAGAGATTTTTTTTTAAGGTAAAGTTATTGGTGGCCTTTCCTGCAGTATTCTGCTCACAACATCTGGCTAATTTCAAGATTTCTAAATGTATTTTTCCTAACACGAGTCCACACTGTCTTAAACACGACAGCATCAGAGTTAAGAGGAAAAAAGAAGGCATTTAAGAGAAGTGACTGGAAAGTTTATCTGCTTGGAACAAAAGGAGGGAAAAAAAGCAGCCACGCACTTAACGTGCTGTCAACAAAACTGACCAGCAACTTCATAGCAAAGTAAGAAAGATTATGTATTCTAGAGAAATGCAGGAAAACTACAAAACTAATGCACAATATATTTACTGAAAGAGCTCAACCTTACACATGGTTTGCCCTGTCCTCTTTTACAACAACTACTACTAAATGCTACTTACTGAAAGAAAAATAAAATCCCAAAATGCAACCATAAACGGTGCCGTTTTTCCCACCCTGGTGACCCCATTCTTAAAGCTGTGACGGTGGGTGTAACACACCTAACTGGTGTCACCTGCATCCGTGAAGGCAGCCCGACCGCCCGCACTCAGCCCGGAGGCGATGCCCTCTCCTGCAGGCGCTGCCCAGGCCCGCCGCCCGGCCGCTGCCGTGCCCTGCGGGACCGCCGGCGGGCAAGGGGATGCCCGCAGGCTGCCCCAGGGCAATGCTCACGAAGAAAGCGCCGAGCGCAGGACACGCTCTCACCCCGTAACCCTCCGGCAGGATCACCCCTGGCTCCTTGAGAGCCGCCCGGCCAGAGCCCGGCCCGGGCTGGCCTCTTTCGGCAGGCGGCCTTCTGACGCCGGAGGGCTGCGCGCCGCACGCCCGGTCCAAGTCTTCCCGCGGTTCCCCATCACCGCAGCGGTGCCGAGCAGCCAAATGCTTGCCCGGGAAAGCGGGCAGCAGCCCTCCAGCTGCCACATGGACCTGCTGGCCCCTCTGAGCACGGTGCCGACCCACCCGCCACACGCTCCCCCGGGCCCACCGCCCTGCGCGCCCCGGGCGGCAGAGCCGCCGTGAGCGCGGCCGCACGGTTACCTCCCACGGGCTTGGTGACGGCGCCGTTGGGCCTCCCGCGGGTGCCCATGGGGCTGCCGTTCTGCTCCAGCCTGGCCACCTTCCCGGGGGGGGGCCCTTTGACATCGGGGCTGCCGCTGCCTCTGTCGGGGCTGTCCCGCAGGCAGGGGCTCTCGCTCCTCCGCTCCATGCTCGGAGACGCTGCTCCCGCTGGCAGGTCGCAGTAGAAGGAGCACGGACCTAGGGCGAGAGAAACAAGGGGCGCTTCAGTGGCCGCCGGCCAGTACCGGGCCCCGATCACCCGGCCGGGCCCCCGCTGCGCGTCTCCCGGGCGGTTCAGCTCCGTCAAGCCGGGCGAGTAGCGGCTGGGTGAGATGCCGCCCCGCTCCCGCCGCCGGAGCCGGCCCCGCTGGAAGCGAGCGGTTCGCCTCACCCGCCCGGCGCCAACCTGCCGCGGGCGGGGGCAGGCAGAGCTGCGCTCCGGTTCCCATCGCGCTCGGCAAGCAAGCAGCCCACCCGCCTGCCGCAGCCAGGTGCTGCGCCCCGGGTCCGGCCACAGTCCCGGCCCGCCCCCGGGGGCCGCGGGGAAGAGGCTGCCAGTCCAGACGGCCCCGCTGGCACAGCCCCCCCGCGCCGGCCAGCTGTGCAGCCACGGAGTAGCCGGCTGCTGGCGAGGAAGCCTCTAGCGAGCGGCTCCCGCGAGCTGCCGCTGTACTTACTGCTTATAGCCTGTCTGTAAGTTGGCTGAGTTGGGCTCTGTCCATGGATCAGAAGTAGAGAATCCAGGGTGGAAAGTTTTCCTGTTTCCTTCTCTCACGCCGCGTTCTTCGCTTCTACTCCTTCCCCCCACCCCCAGCCCCCTCCTCGCCCTCCTCCGGGGGTGCTGGGGCGGCGGGGCCGGGGCGGCTGCCCGCGGGGCGGCAAGGGCAGAGCCCCGTCCCGGAGGGTCCCGGGTGGCGAGCGGAGCGGAGCGGGGAGGTCGGGACGAGGGGGCGGGGAGCCGCGGGGCCGTCGGCTGCGGCGCGGAGGAGAAGGGAGAGGGAGCCGACTTCTCACACCTTCAGCGGAGAAAATCAATACCGGGGGAAACAGGGGGAGGAGAAGAGGAGGGAGCGCCGCTCTCCCGGGCTCCGCGGCGGCTGCGAGTGCCTGGCGGCGCGGGGAAGTGGCGGCGGCGGCCCCCGGTGTGTCACTTTCAATCGCTCCCTCCTCTGCCAGCGACAGCGGCGGCAGGAGGGACTCGCCACAGAGAGCGGAGAAACGGTTATTAGTTGCGTTGAGTCATCGAGGCAAAGTGAGTCCTTTTTGGGGTTGTCCTTGCTTTCGGGTTTGGTGTATGTGCACGCCTGTGTGTGTGTGTCTGCCTGTCTGTCTGCGCGGCGTTCCCGTCCCAGGGCTGTGCATCCCAAACATCGCCACCCCTCCTCGCCTTGACACCCCTCCCCCTTCCCGCCCCCCCGCAAAAATCAAGTCTCGCCGCTACCTCGGAATCGGGCACAGACGGGCGCGCAGCAGCCCACCTCCTCCCAGCCCGGCCCGGCCCGCCCCGCGGAGCCCCGGCCCCGCTGCGCGCACGGGTGGGAGGCAGAAACCCACCTGGCAGGAAATTAAACACCAATAAATAAATAACACATCTCGCACGCGAAAAAGGAGAGCGGTGCCGCGCGAAGGGAGGGCGTAGGGCGGGCTGGGTGGGGAAGGGGAAGCGTGGCAGGACGAGGCGGTGGTGACAGGAGAGACCCAGGGCAGAAAGGCGCAAGGGCAGGGGCAGTCGGGCTGGGGGAGGGCCGAGAGGGAACGAGAGGAGGAGGAGCCAGGGGAAGGGTGGTGGGGGGGGACAGTGGGGAAGTCGGAGTTGGGGACACCGGACCGACCGAGGAGGAGCAAAGCTGCCACCGGCATTCAGTCCAGACGCCCGAGTTGGTCCGATGCAGCCCGTGCGGCCTCGCCGCCTGCTGCCACCCGCCTCCAACCCCTGTCCCCCTGGGAGCCGAGCGACGGCGGGGATCGTCCCGCAATCTCTCCCTGCCGGGGCGAGGCGACAGTAACTTTTCGCGGTGCGGTGGGGGCTGCCGCCCCGAGGGCCGGTCGCGCTTCCTCAGGCCTCCAAGAGCCAGCGACCGGCCCCAGGTAGGGCCCCGCCGTCGCCCTGTTCTCCGCGCCCGACTCCAGGCAGTTACCGGGGTGGTCCTGAATAATTGATGGCGGGGGCCGGGAGAAGGTGACAAGCGGGCAGGGAAGCGCTGCTGCTGCCGCCGCTAAATTATTTAATAGCGGAGCTCCGGGTAGGGCATGACAGCGCTACGTAAGTGCAGCCAGTGGTGTGGGCAAAGCTCCGGCCGGGAAGTCGCAGCGGGGCGGGATCGAGCCCCTCACCAGTCCCGGGGCGGCGGGCGGTCACCCGGTAGGCAGGCGGTCCCCTCTCTCTCTGATGCAAGGTGCACCGCGCCGCTCCCTGGGGCCGGCGGCGGCGCGGGCGCGTCTCCCGCCGGGGCCATGCCCCGCGGGCGCCCCGAGGACCCGCAGCGCCCCCTGCC